>JAAKFY010000011.1:27139210-27176710 GCA_011823955.1 Dissostichus mawsoni
CACACACACACACACACACACACACACACACACACACACCACCACACACACACACGCACACATGCACGCACACGCACACGCACATACACACACACACACACCACACTGAAAACAAAGGGAAGGGTTGCACCAACAATAAGAAAATCTAAATTAAAAAAGTGTCAAGATCTTCAAACCAAAGTTGCTCCAAACTGAAACTGGCAGCCGATGAAACAACTAAACAACCACTGAAATCTCTACAAAAGCCCCACTAGATACAGACGAATACTCTCATTTACCTGTTGGACTTTCAATCCCAGAAGAGCCCCTTTGTCTTAGCATCGGGGTAACACTATTCCACCACTGACCCAGAAACACCAAGTCACCTGAACAATGAATCAAATCTGTGTGATGTGTTTGAATCAAACATGCAACATACCATGAGTCCTGCACGCTCACTTCGTCACCATGAAAAGCTAAATGCTACGAGCCTAAATTGTAATTGTAGTGCTTTCTGATTGATATAGAAACTTCAGTTGCTCATGTTTTGAGAAGCGTTTCACGTAGTCGTACGATCCACGGCAGAAAGGCCTGCCATACATTTCCTTCTGAGTCTAACTATCCGATGTTAGCCCTGCCTGTAATACACATTAACACGCTCTTCCTTCGCCTCTTTGTAAGCCTAGCATTTGCATAATTCATTAGTGTGTGTAGCAGCATGCATCATGGGACCGAAGCTCTCATTAGAAACATGCTTCGTGCATGGATGCTAATCGGGATTACTCTTGTTGTTTGTTTATAATAATGCACTGCTATAATTGGCAGCTTATTGATTCACACAACGTAACTCCCAACGGTCCTTCAGATGCACTTTTTGAAACCCTGGACATCAGGTATTACCTTCCAGACATTTTGTTTCTTCACACTGTTTCATGTGTGTCTCTACAACAAAACCCACCGTATAGACGTATATCTTTGGACTTTCTGTGTTTGAACACGATGATTGGCGGTGAAATTGGCTCCATTTCAGCTCTAACTTTTCCCGAAGACACAAAGTGGTCGCTCTACAATCAGCAGTCTGTGCATCAGTGAGAAAATGAGTTAGCGCGGACGAGGATCTGAGAATAAATGGGTTTTCTGACGGACCGTTTGAAGGACCTCCTGCAGGATTGAGCCAGTGTAATACCCAGAGATGAGTAAATCCCAAGAAGAAGAAGATCTCTTGAAATGGTAGAAGAAGAAAAACCTATTAACACGTCGTCATCTCAAAACAGGAGCAAGAGTTTGGTTTGAAATAACTTTTGGCACAAGAGTCTGCATTGAAGAAGACGTGCAGGATCGTAGAAGGGAGACATTTAAAGGTTTAAATGAGAGGAAGATTCTGGTCTAAAATAGATGAGATCCCAAAGATGAGAATAAATAAATAATGTATAATCACTGTTTACAGAGCAATGGCCTCACTGCTTTGCTCACGATCTGTTCCTTCTGGGAAGAGGAATTTAATATTCTGATACCAAAAACACTTGATTCCTATTCAAGAATCTTCCAACTTTTACAAGATTACCGCTTCAGAAAAACAACTCAACTTTTAATATTGAACCGTCACCATTTTGTAGATTCTGTGAGGAGGAAGAGGAAGACCAGATGCATTTATTTTTTGATTGTCCATACGTTGCAAGACTGTGGACTGAGATTCAAAATTGGCTTCAGACACTTTATACTGATTTTGCATTTCTCCTTTGGGCTTTTGGATGAGGACCGTTCATGAATACAAATTATTCTTCTGCCTAAAATACTTATTTTTAAACTCAATCAAGGAGTAATCTGAATTTAAGGTGAGTGAAAAGTAGATTAAAAAACACCATTTCTTTTGGAAAGGATGATTGCCTCAAAGAATGAAAGGGTGGCTCAACACACCGTGAAATGGGAAACAATCAGCTCCAGCGAAGAGTTGGGATAAAAGGAACAAGACCTATAACTATGCGTGCCATGTTATGTGCTTTTGGTGGATTTTGGTTGTCAATCGATTTTTTGTTTATGAAATGTTGAAGCGACCTACTGACTGTGTCTTTATTTGTTCGTTTTTGTCTGAGATAGGAATGTCTCCTATTTTGTTGTTGTTATCTCCATGTTTTCTGTCTGTAGCCTGTACAATAAAAGAAGAAGAAGAAGAAGAAGTCTTGAAATGGTAGAAGAAGAAACACTTCATTTCAAGACGGCAGCAACATTTCAGTTTAATATATAACATTTATTACAATAATGCATTTTATTTATAGAGCGCTTTTCAGGGTACTCAAAGACCCTTATGCTAAAATGTATACAAACATCCGTAAAACAACACACTTTAAATGTATAAAACACAACAAAACAGATTAAAAGCAGTTCTGAAAATATTATATTTGATTTAAGATCTAAATGATTTTAAATGATTTGATGCACTCGTGCTTCGTATACATTTGGTTTGAAATCTCTTTTGACACAGGAGTCTGCATCGAAGAAGACGTGCACCACTACTGTAAGATTAACCTTCAATACAGATGGCTTTATTACTATTTAATACAAGTAAAATGGTAAAAGAATATATGCTTTCTGCTTCAGGGATGATTGGTTTAACTCCATTCAATTATATTAATTCAACGTTATGTTGTACAAATGGAGAGATGCTGTCAGTCCGGTCTTTATTATCATTTAAACCAGGAAAAAAGATGAATAGGGTAAAAGAAATGTCATTTTCGCTTCAGAAATAATCAATTAAATTGTATTAAATTAAGTTTATTACACAAAAAATGTTCTGTCAAAATAGAAAAATGCTGCACCAATTTCCTGTCAGACTTAAACTCCAATAGAGTGGTGCAGGAATGAGTCCTAAAACCCGGAAGTGAGTCAGCATTTCACCACTTCCTGTTCCCTCGTCTCAGAGCCAATGGGATGTCTCCATAGGTTTGAAATATCTGGAAATAAGGTCTGTGGTTGAGACGCATTGAAGAGACGGATCACGTTTTGTTCTAGGACATTAAATCCATCAGCAGTGACCCCACTGGTGATTTCTGAAGAGTTGACGTGTCTGAAAAACGATGGTTGTTACCAAGTGGCTGAATAGGACTACAGAAGTCGTGGAGGCCGTTGTACGTCATTACGCCGAACACGTGAACACTCCTCTAAGTTAGTTTGCCCTGTTCTGCTTGAAAGCAAGTACCTGCCTCCTGCAAAGTGTTCAAACAAACGCTTCAACTCGTTCCATTTAGAATCTGTATGTTTGAATATGGATCTGAAGTTGGCGTGACGTTGAAGTCGTGCTGCTGGACTCGCCTGTAGTTCCTTTGTAGCATAACGTTAGCATTTAGCTTCTGGTGTTTAGATTTATGATTAGAACATTATAAAAGTAGGGTAGACATGTGGAGATGATCCTGAACAAAACGTGCATTTATCAAACAGGTTCGTTTTCCACAGACATTATTTTTACAATATTCCAAAATCCTCTGGAGAAATCCCGTTGCTTTTTTATCGAGGGAACCAGCAGCTTCCTGCAGGGTAAATACTTCATCCCTGCACCGCTCTATGATGATGTGCAGGATCGGAGAAGGGGACATTTCAAAGGTTTAAACGAGAGGAAGATTGTTGAATAAAATAACTTTGAACACACAGGACTGCTGTCATCGAAAAGCAAGAGAATAAATTCAATGTCAGTAAAAACCAATCTAGTTCTCTTCTGTCCCCGAAACACAAATATCACCAGAGCGTCAAAGCAAAGTGATTCTCTGAAGCGTTAGTTTTTCATAAAGGAGAAACCAAGTGAGAGCCAGAGGACGAGACGTTCCTGACAGAAAACAGGAGAGTTTGTGACAGCTGCCGCAGGACAAAGACAGCCACACGACATTTGTTCATGTGTGGAGGACTATTTAGTTGTATTATATCCAGGAGAAAAGATGAATCGGGGACAAAATGTTCCCTTTGCTTCAGGAATAACTGAATTAAATAAACTTTATTCTGTCGAACTGGAGAGATGCTGCACCACTGCAGGATTAACCACTAACACATGATCGGTTAAACTCGACCCCTTAAAGTCTTGGTCTCGACCTCTTAAAGTCTTGACCCCTTAAAGTCTTGGTCTCGACCCCTTAAAGTCTTGGTCTCGACCCCCTAAAGTCTTGGTCTCGACCTTAAAGTCTTGGTCTCGACCCCTTAAAGTCTTGGTCTCACCCCTTAAAGTCTTGGTCTCGACCCCTTAATGTCTTGGTCTCGACTCTTAAAGTCTTGGTCTCGACCCCTTAAAGTCTTGGTCTCGACCCTTAAAGTCTTGGTCTCGACCTCTTAAAGTCTTGGTCTCGACCCCTTAAAGTCTTGGTCTCGACCTCTTAAAGTCTTGGTTTCGACTCTTTAAGTCTTGGTGTTGACCTCTTAAAGTCTTGGTCTCGACCTCTTAAAGTCTTGGTCTCGACCTCTTTAAGTCTTGGTCTCGACCTCTTAAGTGTTGGTCTTGACCCTGAAAGTCTTGGTCTTGACCCTTAAAGTCTTGGTCTTGACCTCTTAAAGTCTTGACCCCTTAAAGTCTTGGTCTCGACCCCTTAAAGTCTTGGTCTCGACCCCCTAAAGTCTTGGTCTCGACCCTTAAAGTCTTGGTCTCGACCCCTTAAAGTCTTGGTCTCAACCCCTTAAAGTCTTGGTCTCGACCCCTTAATGTCTTGTCTTGTCTCGACCTCTTAAAGTCTTGGTCTCGACCCCTTAAAGTCTTGGTCTCGACCCCTTAAAGTCTTGGTCTCGACCTCTTAAAGTCTTGGTCTCGACCCCTTAAAGTCTTGGTCTCGACCTCTTAAAGTCTTGGTTTCTACCTCTTTAAGTCTTGGTGTTGACCTCTTAAAGTCTTGGTCTCGACCTCTTAAAGTCTTGGTCTCTACCTCTTTAAGTCTTGGTGTTGACCTCTTAAAGTCTTGGTCTCGACCTCTTTAAGTCTTGGTCTCGACCTCTTTAAGTGTTGGTCTCGACCCCTTAAAGTCTTGGTCTCGACCTCTTAAAGTCTTGGTCTTGACCTCTTAAAGTCTTGGTCTCTACCACTTAAAGTCTTGGTCTTGACCCTTAAAGTCTTGGCCTCTTTAAGTCTTGGTCCCGACCTCTTTAAGTATTGGTGTTGACCTCTTAAAGTCTTGGTGTTGACCCCTTAAAGTCTTGGTCTCGAGCCCTTAAAGTCTTGGTGTTGACTCCTTAAAGTCTTGGTCTCTACCCCTTAAAGTCTTGGTCTCGACCCCTTAAAGTCTTGGTCTCGACCCCTTAATGTCTTGGTCTCGACCTCTTAAAGTCTTGGTCTTGACCCCTTAAAGTCTTGGCCTCGACCCCTTAAGTCTTGGTCTTGACCCCTTAAATTACATTAATTCAATGTAATGTTTTCAAAAAAAATTATCTTTTAAACTAGGAACAAATATAAATAGGGTTAAATAAATGTCCTTTTTGCTTCAGAAATAATTTATTAAATTCTATTAAATTAAGTTTATAACTTTTCCTGTAAGATTAAACTCCAATAAAGACGTGTTTTAGTATTATTTACTGCTAGAAAAGAACACATATGGTAAGAAATACTCAAGAAATGTGTTTTTTGCCTCAGAATGATCAGTTAATTTCCATTCAAATGCATTTTATTTATGGAGCATTTTAAAGACCCTTTACATGCTAAAACTTATACAAATCCTTAAAACACACACTTTAAATTGATAAAAAACAACAATAAATACAGATTAAAAGCAGTTCTGAAAATGTGAGTTTTATTTAAGAGCTTATAGCTTGTATATCTTCTAATGCATTATTATACCTGTGGATTCAATCTTTCTAAATACTTAAACTGTGGTGATTTCATTAAAAACAATGCATCAATATAATAAATGCTTTCTGTGTAATTGTTAGTAACTCTAGCAGACGGATGAAGAACGGAGTATTTAGTGGCATATAAGTAGAAAATGGCAGGAAAATGAAGCTCAGATGTTGATTTAAGTGCAGATCTTGAGTTAATGCACATTAAATATATGTTTTATGTTCCTCCTCTGCAGATTTCCTGACCTTTGACCCGGGCTTCCTTCCTGTTTGTTCCTAACGTCCCTGATTGAGGCTCTGCAGCTTCTCTCTGCACAAGTCTCAGTTTTAAGGTCATTTTTAATGTGTTATTGTGCTTTCCCACAGCACTCTGAAGGTAAGAACACCTCCACCTCCGTAAGGTCTTCACTGAGAAGAGACATGGACAAAAACAAAAGGACGGTCAATTACAGACGTCTCTAGAGGACGTTTTATTAGCGTTTTGCTTCCCGTTGACCTCCATCTCCATAAAGTCTAAAGGAGACGACTAACCTGGACCTCCACCTCCAGATATTGTTCCTACAGAAGAAGCACAGACACAAACAAAAGGCCAGTTAATCTCAGACGTCTCTACAAGAGGAGAAAACATTTCTAATTCCTCATTCACATGCTGGGAATCAAAAGGACATTTTATTCCACATTTTGTTTCCCCAAGACGAATACTGTTCACCTCCACCTCCATAAAGTATGGAGAAAATGTTTGGATATAAATTGTAAGGCCAGTAAATTACAGACGTCTCTACATGAGGAGATAAGTCGAGCATCCATCCATCCATCCATCCATCCATCCATCCATCCATCCATCCATCCATCCATCCGTCCATCCATCCATCCATCCATCCATCCATCCATCCATCCATCCATCCATCCATCCATCCATCCATCCATCCATCCATCCATCCATCCATCCATCCATCCATCCATCTTCCCCGCTTATCCGTGGTCGGGTCGCGGAGGTATCAGTTCCAGCAGAGAGCCCCAAACGTTCCTTTCCCTGGCCACATCAACCAGCTCTGACTGGGGGATCCCAAGGCGCTCCCAGGCCAGCGAAGAGATATAATCCCTCCACCTGGTCCTAGGTCTACCCCTCGGTCTCCTCCCAGCTGGACGTGCCTGGATCACCTCCCTAGGGAGGCGCCCAGGTGGCATCCTTACTAGGTGCCCGAACCACCTCAACTGGCTCCTTTCGACGCGAAGGAGGAGCGGTTCAACTCCGAGTCCCTTCCGGATGACTGAACTTCTCACGTTATCCCTAATCCCTAACTATTGCATCGCTAGAGTTAAGATCCGTACTGCTACACGGACCCTCACTGTTGCGGTAAGCGTGTTGTAACTTCCGGTTGTCACCTCTGGGTATCCTGTGTGCCTGTTCTGCTGCTGATAGCTTATATTATCTTAACTTAAATCGTTTTAAAACTCTTGATCACGGCAACTGCCTGACGTTGTAATCACACGTTACTACAGCTTAAGCACCCACAACTCTCCTTCTCTTAGCTACTGTAACTCCACAGTTGCCTACACTCTTTTCGGGTTTGCTAACAGTAGCTAATTTAGCTTGATAGCTAGCCATGGCTCCTTCCCCACCCTCGGGTGCTATTTCCTGCTCTACCTGTCTCATGTTTGGTTACTTCCCTACCTCTTTCACTGGTACCGATACATGTGTTAAATGTAGTATAGTTGTTAGGTGGAGCGGGAATCATAGCCATAGAAGCCCGGCTCCGCATTTTAGAAAGTAACTCAGCTACAGTAAAGCCCATGTTAGTCGGTGCGGACCGGCAAGAGGTAGCTCCTACTAGCCGTCCCCCGACAACTCCGAGTAGCAGGGAGAGTGGGTGACTGTTCAGAAGAGGCATTACAGGAGACCCACAGGTCCCCACCAACCCGTTCACGTATCTAACAAATTTTCCCCACTCAGCGAGGCACCCGCTGAGGAGTCAACTCTGGTTATTGGTAGCTCTATTATGAGATACGTGAATTTAGAGACCAAAGCCTCCACAGTCACATGCATTCCGGGGCCAGAGCGGGCGACGTTGAGGCGCATCTTAACTGCTGGCTAAAAATAAACGTAAATACAGTAGGATTGTTATTCACGTCGGTGGTAATGATGTTCGTTTACGCCAATCAGAATGCACTAAAGTTAATGTGGCTTCGGTGTGTAGATATGCTAAAACAATGTCGGACACCGTAATTTTCTCTGGTCCCCTCCCCAATCTGATCAATGACGACATGTATAGCCGCATGTCATCATTTCAGCGCTGGTTGTCTTGGTGGTGCCCAGCAAACGATGTGGGCTTCGTAAATAATTGGACAGCCTTCTGGGGAAAACCTGGTCTGATTAAGAGAGACGGCATTCATCCTACTTTGGAAGGTGCACATCTCATTTCGGCAAACATTTCAGGGATTTGTGGACGTAATCCATGACAAACTGGAGTTGAGACCAGGAGGCGGAGTCGCAGTCTTACACGCTTCTCTGCGCTCTCTCCTGGGCAGTCATCCATAGGAATCCCGAACCCAATAAAATACCCAATATTAACGGTGTGTGTGTCTGCCCAAGGACAATTTAAGATGAAGCCTAATAGAGGTGTCATACATAATAACCTAATAAAAGTAAATGTAACAACTACTACAGTGCAACAAAACAGGAAGATTAAATGTGGTCTCTTAAATATAAGATCTCTAGCATCTAAAGCAATATTGGTAAATGATTTAATATCAGTTTATAATATTGATATTTGCTGTCTCACTGAAACTTGGTTGAGACATGAAGAATATGTCAGCATAAATGAAGCCACTCCACCCAGCCATATCAATACTCATATTGCTCGAGGCACAGGCCGAGGAGGTGGAGTTGCAGCCATCTTTGACTCAAGTTTACTTATCAATACTAAACCAAAATTAATATTATACCTCCTTTGAAAGTCTTGTTTTAGTCTTACGCATCCGACCTGGAAAACTTTGCATCCAATCTTATTTGTTACAGTGTACCGTGCACCAGGTCCTTATTCAGAATTCTTATCAGAATTCGCTGAGTTTTTATCAACTTTGGTTCTTAAAACAGATAAAGTAATTATCGTAGGTGACTTTAATATTCATGTTGACGATGATAAAAATAGCCTTACTGTTGCATTTAACTCTATATTAGACTCTATTGGTTTCCGTCAGAGTGTAAATAAACCAACCCACTGCTATAATCACACTCTCGACCTTGTTCTGACTTATGGTATTGAAATTGAGCAACTATTAGTCGAACCGCATAATCCTGCTTTATCCGACCATTTCTTAGTAACTTTTGAAGTACTGTTACTAGACTACAAACCATTAGTCAAAAGTTCCTGCAGCAGAAACCTATCTGTTAGTGCTATAGCCACATTTAAGGAAGAGATTCCACCAACACTTAACTTGATAGCAGTCTGCATGTAAGGGAGGAAACTTATACAAAATGTACACCACCCCAAATTGATCATGTTGTTGATAGTGCTACAGATGCCCTGCGAATAAAATTAGACTCTGTTGCTCCTTTGAAAAAGAAGAAAATAAAACAACATAGACTAGCTCCATGGCATAATGCCGAAACTCGCAAAATAAAGCAAAAGTCGAGACAACTTGAAAGGATATGGCGTTCCACTAAACTCGAAGAATCTCGTTTAATTTGGCATATTACTCTCAATGAATATAAGAAAGCACTACGTAAAGCGAGAGCAGCTTACTACTCTTCATTAATAGATGAGAATAAGAATAATGCAAGATTTCTTTTCAGCACTGTAGCCAGGCTGACAGAGACAGACAGACAGACAGACAGACAGACAGACAGACGACAGACAGACAGACAGACAGACAGACAGACAGACAGACAGACAGACAGACAGACAGACAGACAGACAGACAGAGACAGACAACAGACAGACAGACAGACAGACAGACAGACAGACAGACAGACAGACAGACAGACAGACAGACAGACAGACAGACAGACAGACGACAGACAGAGAGACAGGCTGACAGAGAGCCACAGCTCTACTGAGCCTTCTATTCCCATAGCACTCAGTAGCAATGATTTTATGTGCTTTTTAACGATAAAATTGTTACTCTTAGAAACCAAATTAATGACCTCTTGCCTTCGACCAGTATAGTGTTATCAACAGCTCCCGGAAACGTACGTTCTAATATTACACTAGATAGTAAACTAGAATGCTTTTCAGCCATAAACCTTGAACAATTGAATTAATGATTCTTTCTTCTAAACCATCAACGTGTATCTTAGACCCGATTCCAACTAAGCTGTTAAAGGAAGTTTTCCATTAATTAGCACTTCTTTATTAAATATTATGAATATGTCTTTATTATCAGGCTGTTCCCAATCATTAAAGTAGCAGTGATAAAACCGCTTCTTAAAAAGCACAACCTCGATCCAGAGGATTTAGCCAACTATAGACCTATTTCTAATCCTCCGTTCCTCTCAAAATTCTTGAGAAAGCGGTCGCAAAACAGTTGTGTGATTACTTAGAAAACAATGATTTATTTGAAGATTTTCAGTCTGGCTTTAGAACACATCATAGCACAGAGACAGCTCTGGTTAAAGTCACAAATGACCTTCTAATAGCCTCAGACAAAGGACTTGTCTCTATTCTTGTCTTACTCGATCTCAGTGCTGCATTTGATACTATCGACCATGATATCCTATTGCAAAGACTAGAGCACTTAGTTGGCATAAAGGGAACTGCTTTAGGCTGGTTTAGGTCCTATCTATCTGAACGCTCTCAGTTTGTATGTGTCAACGATAAATCTTCCATGCAAACCAAAGTTAGCCATGGAGTGCCACAGGGCTCAGTGCTTGGACCTATTTTGTTCACATTATATATGCTTCCGTTAGGCAATATTATAAGGAATCATTCTGTACAGTTTCATTGTTATGCGGATGATACTCAACTATATTTATCCATCAAGCCTGATGAAATTAATCATCTAAATAAAATTCAAGACTGCCTTAAGGACTTAAAAACGTGGATGACTTTAAACTTTTTGATGTTAAACACGGCCAAAACTGAAGTTATTGTACTCGGCCCAAAGAATCTACGAAACAAATTATCTAAAGATATACTAACTATGGATGGCATTAATTTGGCCTCCAGTGAGACTGTAAGGAATCTTGGTGTTATATTTGATCAGGATTTATCCTTTAACGCCCACATAAAATCTATTTCAAGGACCGCCTACTTCCATCTACGTAACATTGCAAAAATCAGGCATATCTTGCCTCAAAACGATGCAGAGAAACTAGTCCATGCATTTGTTACTTCAAGGCTAGATTATTGTAACTCTCTATTATCAGGGTGTACCAAGAAGTCAGTTAAGTCGCTTCAGCTGATTCAAAATGCTGCAGCACGTGTACTAACCAGAGTTAGGAAAAGGGACCACATTACTCCTGTTCTGGCTGCCTTACACTGGCTCCCTATAGAACATAGGATAGAATTTAAAATTCTTCTTCTCGCCTACAAAGCCCTTAATGGGCAGGCGCCATCTTACCTTAAAGAACTCATTATACCCTACTGTCCTACTAGGGCATTGCGTTCCAAGAATGCAGGGTTGTTGGTTGTTCCTAGAGTCTCTAAAAGTACAATGGGAGCCAGAGCCTTTTCTTATCAAGCTCCACATTTGTGGAATCAGCTTCCAGTTTGTGTTCGGGCGGCAGACACCCTATCCGTTTTTAAGAGTGCGCTTAAGACCTTCCTTTTTGATAAAGCTTATAGTTAGGGCTGATTAGATTCAGCCCCTAGTTTAGCTGCTATAGGCTTAGTTTGTCGGGGGACACTTTACTTTACTTCTTCCTTCTCTCTGTCTGTACCTGTGTACTCTCATGTTCCGAATAACCCAGCTTCCCCAAATTTCTTTTTGGTGTCTATCTACGCCGGGACCCTGAGTCGTGGCTGATCCTGTTGCTGTGGTCCTGAGTCCTGGATCGCGAGCCCTGGATCTTGAGTCGTGGCTGTGCCTGTTGCTGTGGTCCTGGATCATAAGTCCTGGATGGATATCCTCGTGGATTCATCTTCTTATTATAGACACATGCATTTCCAAACATTTGGACTACCTATGTTGTAAATGTATTATCTTCTCAATTTACACACGGCATCTATTGCACGTCTGTCCGTCCTGGGAGAGGGATCCCTCCTCTGTTGCTCTCCCTGAGGTTTCTCCCATTTTTTTCCCCCTTAAACTGTGGGGTTTTTCCTTTTTCTGGAAGTTTTTCCTTGTACGATGTGAGGGTCTAAGGACAGAGGGTGTCGTATTGTCTACTGATATTCTGTACAAACTGTGAAGTCCACTGAGACAAATGTAACATTTGTGATATTGGGCTATATAAATAAACATTGATTGATTATGATTGAAGGGAGACGCCAGGCGCCCTGCGGAAAAAGTAAGTACTTCTACTTATATTTGTGTAAATATTGTCTTCTTTTTGAATTTTAACAATACATTTGAATAGTTTTCACAATAGTACTGTTCTTGCTCTTTTATTCCTACTCCTGTATCTTGTTTCAAATAGAAATGATACCAAACGTATATTTAGTTCTTAGATCGGAGCTTTATCACGTTTAGTTTTGTATTCCTTGCTGTGGTGAAATGATCTCAGAGAAAAAGAAAAGGTGATCTGGTGTTTCTCAGATCATCGGCGTGATATTTTCCTTCTGTCTGCGTCTCTCTGACTCATCCTCCGCTGAACTCTTGATGTTTACAGAGTGCTGCACAGATGTCAGCTGATCACGTGAAACTGCAATAAAGTGCTCATGTTGATTAAATGTATAATGTGTCAAGTATAAACATATATAACTGTATTGTAGTCGGATATGTTGCATGAATATAATGTTATACAATTTAGTAGTGAATGACCCACAATGGATCATTATGGTAATTCATGTAAAGAGCATATTGTGTGTGAACTGGTTAAAAATAAGGACGAAAACTGTGGAATTAAGAGGGTTAGGGTAAAAGAAAAGGCCACCATGAGTAAGGTCCCGGAAACCGTGTACGATAAACGTGTTTGGAGGGTTAGTACGTGTATTTTTAGTTAGTGTTCTACCTTTATATTATATTGAATTATTCATATTATATATAATGTAAGTCAGGGAATAATTTGCCCTACATGTTTACCTTTCACCCTCTGACGCAGATGCCCTAACCCTTGAGCAGCCGCTATCTCCCATAAGGAGGGGCTGCCCTAGCAAGTTGTTGTTGTTACCAGTTTGTGACCGGGCCACTCTCGGTCAGAGATAGTTATTGTTGTGGGACACCTGGAACACATCCTTCTCGGGGTGTAGATGACCCCGAGCCATAAGACAACAAATGTGATTCAGTGTCCTCAGCTGTTAGTCTATCTATTGAAGAATGTTGATTATTACACTCTGAACGTTCAAACCTGGAGCTACAGGAGGGGTCTTGAGGATTGATTGTGGCATCTCATCCGTGTGGTCAGACCGTGGCCCGTGACATGTCTTGTGAATTCTCCGGCCGAAGCTCCAAATAAACCGTCAGTGTTTTCCATCAAAGCTCCAGCTCTCCTCGTCTCTCTCTGAGTCCTGACTCCATCAGAGCTCAGCTCTCCTCGTGTCTCTCTGAGTCCTGACTCCATCAAAGCTCCAGCTCTCCTCGTCTCTCTCTGAGTCCTGACTCCATCAAAGCTCCAGCTCTCCTCGTTTCTCTCTGAGTCCTGACTCCATCAGAGCTCCAGCTCTCCTCGTGTCTCTCTGAGTCCTGACTCCATCAAAGCTCCAGCTCTCCTCATGTCTCTCTGAGTCCTGACTCCATCAAAGCTCCAGCTCTCCTCGTGTCTCTCTGAGTCCTGACTCCATCAATGCTCCAGCTCTCCTCGTGTCTCTCTGAGTCCTGACTCCATCAGAGCTCCAGCTCTCCTCGTGTCTCTCTGAGTCCTGACTCCATCAAAGCTCCAGCTCTCTTCGTGTCTCTCTGAGTCCTGACTCCATCAAAGCTCCAGCTCTCTTCGTGTCTCTCTGAGTCCTGACTCCATCAAAGCTCCAGCTCTCTTCGTGTCTCTCTGAGTCCTGACTCCATCAATGCTCCAGCTCTCCTCGTGTCTCTCTGAGTCCTGACTCCATCAGAGCTCCAGCTCTCCTCGTGTCTCTCTGAGTCCTGACTCCATCAAAGCTCCAGCTCTCCTCGTCTCTCTCTGAGTCCTGACTCCATCAGAGCTCCAGCTCTCCTCGTGTCTCTCTGAGTCCTGACTCCATCAAAGCTCCAGCTCTCCTCATGTCTCTCTGAGTCCTGACTCCATCAAAGCTCCAGCTCTCCTCGTGTCTCTCTGAGTCCTGACTCCATCAATGCCAGCTCTCCTCGTGTCTCTCTGAGTCCTGACTCCATCAGAGCTCCAGCTCTCCTCGTGTCTCTCTGAGTCCTGACTCCATCAAAGTCCAGCTCTCCTCGTGTCTCTCTGAGTCCTGACTCCATCAGAGCTCCAGCTCTCCTCGTCTCTCTCTGAGTCCTGTCTCCATTTTTTATGTTAGAATTGTTTTAATATTTTTTGTTAATATCCTAAATTTGTATTATATATCTTTATATTTATTTTTGTGTATTTTTTGTATTCATGTATATATTTTATATTATATTTTTTTAATTTATGTTTTGTTTAGTGTATTATTTTTTGTATACAATTGTGAATTTATTTTTTATATTTGTAGTTCGTATCCTATGTTTATATTTTATTTTTTATATTTTATAATATATTTTAATCAGTATCCTTTATATTATGCATATATTATATAAAACCTCTTGACTTTGACCCTTTAAACCTCTCTTTGCAGGCTTTTGTCCGTCACTCACGGTCCATTGTGAGGTCATCATTTCCACCTAAAGAAATAACAACCTCTCTAATGAAGTCATAACCCAAGGACACGACTTCTTATCCGAAAGGTAACGAGATAATAAGGGCTTGATCTTTAAATGACAGCCGTTAAAACACAATGAAATCTTCAGAGACAGAAACAGTGAGGAGTTTTTTTAGCAAATGAAGACTTCACTAAACATCTGAGCTCCTTTTCTCCTCCTGTCTGAATTGTGTTCACTAGAAAAAGGTTGATTTTGCAAAAACTAAATATATTGCCTCTGCAAAGCGAGCAGATTAAAGAACGGTTTATGAAACGTAATTTCCGCCGAGGATTAATTATGAAGTTTATCTGTTGTATTACCTTCTTTAATGGAGTCTTCAGTGTGTGGAATAACTATTTTCTGTATTGTACGTGAGAGACTAAGGGGCGGGACATCTCTAAGCCAATCACAACAGAGCCAGCCAGCTAACCAATCAGAGCAGACTGGGCTAGAGATACTACATACTGATATACACCTGAACATCAGCAGGAGAGGACTCTTTAAAGTAGAGACACTACATACTGATATACACCTGAACATCAGCAGGAGAGGACTCTTTAAAGTAGAGACACTACATACTGATATACACCTGAACATCAGCAGGAGAGGACTCTTTAAAGTAGAGACACTACATACTGATATACACCTGCACATCAGCAGGAGAGGACTCTTTAAAGTAGAGACACTACATACTGATATACACCTGAACATCAGCAGGAGAGGACTCTTTAAAGTAGAGACACTACATACTGATATACACCTGAACATCAGCAGGAGAGGACTCTTTAAAGTAGAGACACCACATACTGATATACACCTGAACATCAGCAGGAGAGGACTCTTTAAAGTAGAGACACTACATACTGATATACACCTGAACATCAGCAGGAGAGGACTCTTTAAAGTAGAGACACTACATACTGATATACACCTGAACATCAGCAGGAGAGGACTCTTTAAAGTAGAGACATACATACTGATATACACCGGAACATCAGCAGGAGAGGACTCTTTAAAGTAGAGACACTACATACTGATATACACCTGAACATCAGCAGGAGAGGACTCTTTAAAGTAGAGACACTACATACTGACATACACCTGAACATCAGCATGAGAGGACTCTTTAAAGTAGAGACACTACATACTGATATACACCTGAACATCAGCAGGAGAGGACTCTTTAAAGTAGAGACTCTACATACTGATATACACCTGAACATCAGCAGGAGAGGACTCTTTAAAGTAGAGACACTACATACTGATATACACCTGAACATCAGCAGGAGAGGACTCTTTAAAGTAGAGACACTACATACTGATATACACCTGAACAGGATATGGCCCCTTTAACCTAATGATTGTTCATATTTAGGGTTCAGACGTGTATTAAAGTGAAGAATTGAGTTTCTACGTGTTGAAGTGGAAAAAGTCAGCACTTTGATTTGAAGTAAAATCACTCCTGGAGGAATCAGAGTCTCTTTTCATGTTTCTTTTTATATTTCAAAGTTATGAATCGGAGCCATTTCTACAATCTGCTTACAACGACGACAGGCAATTATGTGAAAGTCAGCGAGACGAAGAGTGAAATAGACGCCTCTGTTTGGTCTCTGAAGCTTTAAAATCTGTGACCGAGGAAAACACAACCAGAGGCTTCTAGTTTTTAACGATGGAGTCAGTGTGGAAATGTTTGATAGCAGATATATGTTGCTGCTTATGGGAACCTTGCAGGATTTCCTCCTCTGTTCTTTGTTTTTTAATATACAGTATATTCTTTTTAAACGTAAGAAATGACAAAAATGAATTATACAAATAAAATAAATATATTTATAAATAATTATAACATATATAATTAAAATAAAATGTTCAATAATAAGATAAAATATAATATAATACAAATATTCATACTATCATAAGAAGCTTAAATACAAATAAAAAAGTCTCAACATTTTTTTTATATATAGAAAAAACATAACAAGTTAACGTAAGATTAATTTTGGGCCAAAATTACACAAAATAAAATAAAATATAATAAAAGTATTGTCATAAAGATACTACAATTACAATGGGAATTAATAAGATAAAATAAAATAAAAATAAGAAAAATAAGAATGTTAAATAATAATAAACAAATAAAATTAATATAATTGAAAAAATGTGAATTCAAATCTAGCGAATAAATTCAGACACAGTACTTTAACCGTCTAAATGCTCCTCTTTAAATATAAAAATATGATAAACTCTTTACAAAGATTCACCAGAATCTGTTTAGTGTCTGTCAGACTGCAAAGCATTGTGGGGGACTAAATGCTGCAGGCAGCCCACAGCAGGCAAACAATTAGCACACACACACACACACACACACACACACACACACACACACACACACACACACACACACACACACACACACACACACACACACACACACACACACACACACACACCATAGAGTGCCACATTAATGATCCTCACAGTCCGTCCTGCTGCAGAACATTAAGCCGCTGCAATCTCTAATGAAGTGAGAAAATACTGTGAGACACAAGAGTGTGTGTGTTCATGAAAATCAGTACAGATACTGTGTGTGTGCTCCTGAAAATCAGTACAGATACTGAGTGTGTGTGTTCCTGAAAATCAGTACAGATACTGAGTGTGTGTGTTCCTGAAAATCAGTACAGATACTGAGTGTGTGTGTGGTGTGTGTGGTGTGTGTGTTCATAAAGATACTGAATGTGTGTGTAGCTAAAGATACTGAATGTGTGTGTACATTAAGATACTGAATGTGTGTGTACATTAAGATACTAAATGTGTGTGTACATTAAGATACTAAATGTGTGTGTACATTAAGATACTGAATATGTGTGTACATTAAGATACTAAATGGTGTGTACATTAAGATACTGAATGTGTGTGTAGCTAAAGATACTCAATGTGTGTATATTAAGATACTCAATGTGTGTGTAGCTAAAGATACTCAATGTGTGTGTACATTAAGATACTAAATGTGTGTGTAGCTAAAGATACTGAGTGTGTGTTCCTATCAGTGGCGAGCAGTCAGGGCCCTCTAGGCCCTCTCTGAGGGCCTAAGATATTCTACAAAATAATATTTAAAAACATTAAAAAAAATAATATATTTTTTAATATATTTTTTTAAATATGTTTTTAGTTGTATTTTTCATTAGTTTTACCAAAATAACTTGATTTAATTGTATTTAAAATAACATTTCCAAAGAAATAAATCCTTCGAATCTGCCTATTCAGTTTCTGTTAGAATGTGAAGGGTTAAATGAAAGAAGCTCGTCTCTGCGAGGTGAAGACAGGAGCTGTTGGTGGTCCAGCTGTGAATTCACAGAGGGCCCGCTACAGTAACTGAACGAGAGAGTAATGTCAAATGTCATTACAATTGACCAATCATATCTTCCCTCTAAATGGGTGGGTTTTATTATCGCGGACTTTATGACAAGTTCCGCCCGCTGTGAAACTTTTCTTGTTTCCATAGCAACAACAACTTCCTGTCAACAGCGTAAACTCGCCTTCAAAATAAAGGAATGCCAAATTACACTTAAGACATGCAACTGCAACGAAAGTAACACACACAATGCAATATCCTTTTCAATTTCAAAGAACACAAATTGGGTTATTTGCAGGTGTTGTATTGTGTGGTAGAGGGTCGCTGTCATTGATGCGTTTTGCACCCGGGCCGTTGTTTTGATATTCCGCTGAAGTATACGCTGTGACGTAATAACTCTTTTTTTCTTTTTCTTTTTCGAGGGAAGGGGGGTCAGAGGGCCTAGGTATAAAAGTCACGGCTCGCCACTGGTTCCTATAGATCAGGGGTCGGCAACAGGCGGACCGCGGTCCGGATCCGGACCCAGACGCCGACCTATACGGAGCCGGACCTATAATCAACACATTAATAGGGGATTTCAATTTTGACGGGGCGATTCAATTTTAACCGCTGCCGACAGGGGGCGAAAGAGACGAGTGAGCGATACAGGGAGAGAAACACAGAAGAAGAGACGGGAGAGCGGCAGATAGAAGCGGAGAGGAAAGTGAGTGAAGAGAATAATTAGCGATACAGGGAGAGAAGCGGAGAGGAAAGTGAGTGAAGAGAAGAGTTAGCGATACAGGGAGAGAAGCGGAGAGGAGAGTGAACAGGCGTGTTAGCGGCAGACAGGGAGAGACAAATAATGACACATGGCGCTCTCCAAGAAGAGGAAAGTGGACAGTGAGAACAGAGCTTTTAACCCTGAGTGGACTCATTCATGTTCATCCTGCCCACTGGGAGCACAGAGCCAGTGTGTCTCATGTGTTCAGAGACCGTGGCGCTCATTAAGAGTGCCAAAACGCCACTATGAGACAAAACACAAAGTGTTTGACCAAACATTCCCTCTCAAGTCAGAACCGAGGTCACAAAAAATAAGCAGTCTCAGAGCCCAATATGATCAGTCCACCAGTATCTAAATTAAAACTAAATATCGTTCCAGGGCAGGCTAACCGAGGCTAACCAATGAGCACCTGCATCTGTATGAGAATGGCCCTGACACCATTTCAGCCCAGATCTAAACTCCTGGCAGGACAAGCTCAAACTCAATTCTCGCACTGAATTAAAAAAAAGTGAGTGAGGGACTGCAATATAAAAGGGGAAGAAAGAGAAACTTTAAAACTGTTCAATTGTTATGATGTGTAAAGACTGATATTGTTCTATAATCGGCTGAAACTGTTAAGTCATGATGTGAAACGGTTAACAAAGAAAAAGGGAAACTCAAGCTGCTGCTACACTTTATTTTATTTATCTAAAATTAAGCACTTTTAAGATGCACATATTTTCAAAAGCTATTTTATTTATTTTCTCCTATTTTATTTTTAAATGCAGCCAGAGAGGAACATTACACAGATCCACAGTATTGTACTGTATATCTGTATAGTTCAATGTTAATTGACAATAAATATTGTTGTTTTTGAATCTTTCTTTATTTGATTGGCAGTCAGTTGTTGATGAAGCTGCAGCTACTTCAATATATATCACACTAATTCATAAAGCAACTTAGACATTTTGGTGTTCCGGACCTTTGCATGGGGACATTTTCTCTAACTGGACCTCGTTGAATTTTAGTTGAATACCCCTGCTATAGATACTCAATGTGTGTGTAGCTAAAGATACTCAATGTGTGTACATTAAGATACTCAATGTGTGTGTAATGGCAACTTTTGTAGATACTCAATGTGTTTACATTAAGATACTGAATGTGTGTGTAGCTAAAGATACTGAGTGTGTGTTCCTATAGATACTGAATGTGTGTTCCTAAAGATACTGAATGTGTGTGTACATTAAGATACTGAATGTGTTTGTAGCTAAAGATACTGAGTGTGTGTTCCTAAAGATACTTAATGTGTGTACATTAAGATACTGAATGTGTGTGTACATTAAGATACTGAATGTGTTTGTAGCTAAAGATACTGAGTGTGTGTTCCTAAAGATACTCAATGTGTGTACATTAAGATACTGAATGTGTGTGTAGCTAAAGATACTGAGTGTGTGTTCCTAAAGATACTGAATGTGTGTGTACATTAAGATACTGAATGTGTGTGTACCTAAAGATACTGAATGTGTGTGTACATTAAGATACTGAATGTGTGTGTACCTAAAGATACTGAATGTGTGTGTACATTAAGATACTCAATGTGTGTGTAATGGCAACTTTTGTAGATACTCAATGTGTGTGTACATTAAGATACTGAATGTGTGTGTAGCTAAAGATACTGAGTGTGTGTTCCTATAGATACTGAATGTGTTCCTAAAGATACTGAATGTGTGTGTACATTAAGATACTGAATGTGTGTGTACATTAAGATACTGAATGTGTGTGTAGCTAAAGATACAGAGTGTGTGTTCCTATAGATACTGAATGTGTGTACATTAAGATACTGAATGTGTGTGTACATTAAGATACTGAATGTGTGTGTACCTAAAGATACTGAATGTGTGTGTTCTTGCCTTCTTCTTGTACATGGCACTAAATATGTTCATCGCACCAAACCACTGGAAGTCTCTCCTGATTGGACTTGAGTTGTGAATGCAGGATGTTCACGTGTAATGTTCTTCTCACTGAAGTACAGGATCTAAATACTGAAGCTTTAAAATGATAAATGCAGAATATCCTCGGCCCTTCTCTCCTCCTCTGTGTTCTCATCTACTTTTAGACTTTCCCTCGGAGGAAACCGTCTGTTTTTTATTTGCAGCTCCGCTTGTGTTTGTGGCCTCTGGCTAAACTCCTCTGTGTCAGTGGGAAACAAACACACTGAGTAAATACTTGTTGACTTGTTGACTTGTTGACTTGCTTTCTGTCTCACTCCTTATGAGGAGTTGCAATATCAGTCAAAATAATCACAATTAACTATTTGTCCAAATGTGTGCAGTGCAAGAAGTACTCAGACGTTTACTTGTGTATATAAATGTTTGTATTATCTTTTATTTTAACTCTTTATTGCATATTTTTTCTTTAATGTGTCATGTTTATATAAATATTCAGTCACAATGTGGTGTTGCAATGCATTCTGGTAAATGTAGGCACTGGATTTCTGTCTATCCAGCAGGCTGAGAAACCTATTGCTTTCTTTTACCATTATTACAGATTAGAAATCCACAGTAGAGGTGTTTTCAGTGTGTGTGTGTGTGTGTGTGTGTGTGTGTGTGTGTGTGTGTGTGTGTGTGTGTGTGTGTGTGTGTGTGTGTGTGTGGGTGTGTTGTGTGGTGTGTGTGTGTGTGTGTGTGTATTACTGGTCACTACAGCTGCTGCTTACCGACGATCCTCCTCAGTTATCTCATAATGGGATTTATTCAAATTGCCAAAGATTGCTCAGGGAAAAATTTGGTGGAGTTCATAAACACTAATAATTCAATTATACACACACACACACACACACCACACACACACACACACACACACACACACACACACACGCACACACACACCATAGAGTGCCACATTAATGATCCTCACAGTCCGTCCTGCTGCAGAACATTAAGCCGCTGCAATCTCTAATGAAGTGAGAAAATACTGTGAGACACAAGAGTGTGTGTGTTCATGAAAATCAGTACAGATACTGAGTGTGTGTGCTCCTGAAAATCAGTACAGATACTGAGTGTGTGTGTTCCTGAAAATCAGTACAGATACTGAGTGTGTGTGCTCCTGAAAATCAGTACAGATACTGAGTGTGTGTGCTCCTGAAAATCAGTACAGATACTGAGTGTGTGTGCTCCTGAAAATCAGTACAGATACTGAGTGTGTGTGTGTGTTCCTAAAGATACTGAATGTGTGTGTAGCTAAAGATACTCAATGTGTGTGTACCTAAAGATACTGAATGTGTGTGTACATTAAGATACTGAATGTGTGTGTACATTAAGATACTGAGTACTTCTACTTTTACTCAAGTACCAGATTACATTACATTACAAGTTACTTGTTAGACGCTTTTATCCAAAGCGACTTACATACTCAATACTGTGGACAATCCCCACAGGAGCAATTTGGGGTGAAGTGTCTCAGGGACACAACAACATGCTGACTGCAGTGGGGTTTGAACCTGTGACCCCTGATCCCAACACCAACGCACAACCCACTGCACCACACGCCTCCCAGATCTGAGTACTTCTACTTTTACTAAAGTACCAGATCTGAGTACTTCTACTTTTACTAAAGTACCAGATCTGAGTAAGAAGGCCAGTATAGTGTTTTGATATTTGCACGTGTGTCTGTAAAACCCCGGATACGTTTAATGTCTTTAGTTTTTGGAGTTCCTCGAGTACAAACTAAAGTTCTATTAAACTACATTTGAAGATGGAGGTGAATGTCTCTCCAACGTCCCCCCGCTGCTTTAGTCTCTCTCTTCATGTCCCACCTACACCGAGTCAAACAGCTCATTAAAGAGGAGTTGTTTGGTTCTCCCGAAGCAGCAGAGCTTTGTTTGAAAGTGGACTCTTTGTCTGAAAGTAGGCGGAGGTTAACGTCTACATTTACCTCCTGCTTCCCCCCCGAGGAGAAGCCATTCGTCTCTCTTACAGCAGGAACAAGAGATGGATCCCACTGAGAGTATCCTCAAAACAAGAGGAGGAAGAAGAAGAAGATGGATGCAAAGACTAAAAGAGCAGAAAGTACACAATCAGCAGAGCGCCGCTTACAAAGACTTTCCTGAGAACATAAAAGACAAGAAGACAAGACACAAATATGGATGTGCATTATCATGACTATGATGATGATTATGGATTATGCATTGTGGTATTATATATTAGATGATTAATCAATTAGCCAATAGATGAGACCGGTGCTACGTCACTGCACAACAAAATTAGGAAAAACATGTTTATTTATTTCCGAATGCATTGGTTACTTTTACATTTAATATATTTTGAATGCAGGACTTTTTCCAGTATTTCTTCCAGTTAGGTGTTAGTACTTTTACTAAAGGAGAGAATCTGAAAACATGTTTCACCACCAGGTATACGTATATTATTATATAGTGAACTAGCAATTTGTAAATCAGTGATACAAATGTTTGGTTTGATCTTTGATTTTTCTGCTAACGCTTTGTTTACTTCAAGGGGACCTATCATGCAAAATGTACTTGTTGATGTCTTTTATACATAAAGATGTGTCCCCGGTGTGTCGGGGAACTCACGCAGCGTCAGGAAATAAAACCCTCTCTCTTTTCCTCCGTGAAATAGAGGGATATGAGGCATGGCTAGAATGGGTGATCTGTTAGGTATTTTGAGCAAAACACTTCATAGACATGTCTTTTATATATTTGTATATATCTGAGACCTATGCTATTGCCTAAAAATAGCATGAGAGGTGACCTTTAAGTAACATTTTGAAGTCAGGACTTTTACTTGTGATGAAGTATTTGTACACTGTGTTGGTGCTAGTTTTACTTACAAGTGAGTGCTTTTCCACCCTACACATGTATAAGATATTATAATACAGTAAGCTTCCCCAGTTTGCAGGGACATTAGAGGTGGACAGAGGAGGACTTCCAGAGAAAAAGCTGCCAATGTCAGAGTGACCCAGTTCAAAACCCTGATTTAAAAACGGACTTTCTTTCAGGTGGCTTCAGAAGAATCCTTCATCTATTTCATCTGGAGAAGAAGAGGAGGAGGAAGAGGAGGAGGAGGATTCCCAGAGGGTTCCTGCAGGGTCATAATGTGCAGAGCTTCATGTCACTAACGGGGGAAAGGATCTGCAGGATGGTTTTAATGTGAGCCTACAGAGAGTCATTCATATCCGCTCTGCATCCTTTCCAACAATCCAAACCCCTGGAGACGTTGAGTCTGAGCGTCTCTGGAGATCAAACCTGAGAGGTTAGAGGAAGAAGAGCTGCACAGAATGACCTTTAATCCATCATTATTCACTCAGGGTATTCCTTCCATTCACTCGTGAGTATCGTTTTCAGGTGGATCTTACTTTAATTTAAACTGTAATTACTTTTAACTCAAATGTATTTTATTGTTTTCAATGTTTACCGGCTGCTGTGATGTGAACCTTCCCAGAGAAGTCTGCGGACAGACGCCACGTCTTTAAGTGTTCAAAGAAAAGGAGCTAATCGTTAGCTTCACCTGTCGGAGAACTCATTACCTCTCAATTATATAAAAGTCCACGCTCCTGTTCTCCTTTAAGTCTTTCCCCGCTCTGAAGCATATTTACTCCTCAATGTGGATTTCTGCAGGAATAATGAGAATATTCAGAACAGAGGAATTCAATACGGATATGGATCGGTGTGTTTAATGCACATTAAACATGGAAGGTAATGGAAGAAGATCTAAATACTGCAGTTTTGTGTTTTCATTGACTTCTTTATCCATAATAAACGCTCAGTATTTCACCCTGTCTTTACTGAGCAGTAGATTCAGGTTTCAGACACACATTAATCCTGTCTTTTATTATTAAACTGGGAATAAAGAGAACAAATGTTTTTATCCTTGAGCTTCTTCATGTCTGCAGAGCGTTGCCCCGACTCGCTTCAGGCTCTTTTTCATTAAGTCACTCAATTAGACGAAACAAAAGATAATCTACAAACACATGAGTCATCATCGAAGAACAACCGAGGACGATCAGAGCTTAAACTTCAGAGTTTAGAAGAGATGAAGCTCTACCTTCATTCACTCCTCAGCTCATCATGGTGACCTCTTTTAACCAATCACATTTCACCTCAATCTCCAGCAGCCAATCATCGTGCTGCAGTAAAACTGTAAAATTACAAGATCTGAGTACTTCTACTTTTACTCAAGTACAAGATCTGAGTACTTCTACTTTTACTCAAGTACAAGATCTGAGTACTTCTACTTTTACTCAAGTACAAGATCTGAGTACTTCTACTTTTACTCAAGTACAAGATCTGAGTACTTCTACTTTTACTCAAGTATAAGATCTGAGTATTCTACTTTTACTCAAGTACAAGATCTGAGTACTTGTACTTTAAAACACGGATATTACTCAGCTCCTGGTCTTGTTCTCAGCACCTCTAGAGTTCCTTTTCTGCAGAATCAGAATTCCTTTCTTCCCTTTTATTGAAATTAAACCTTTTTTTCTTCCACAGAGATTTCTCAGCTCCCTTTTTTGTCAGTTTGGCTCCGCTCTCAAACTTTGCTCCTCAGTTCTGTCCACAAACTGAAAAGATTTCCATGAAATGTGAAATGAACATTCATTCGCCCAGAGGAAGAGCTACTGAGTTTCTGGTGACCTTCGTTTGTCCTCTAGATAGAATATTTAACAGCTCAAACTTTCCTCTTTACTGGAACTTTCAGAAAACACTATGAAATAAAAAAGTGCTTCTGTGTAATTTGCTGTGGAGATTCATGATCCCAGAAGAGGAACCCTGATACAGATGCGTTCTGATTGGCCCGTGGGTGTAAAGCCGC
Source organism: Dissostichus mawsoni (assembly GCA_011823955.1). Classification (NCBI taxonomy): domain Eukaryota; kingdom Metazoa; phylum Chordata; class Actinopteri; order Perciformes; family Nototheniidae; genus Dissostichus; species Dissostichus mawsoni. The sequence goes on from JAAKFY010000011.1 coordinate 27,164,817, forward strand.
CCACATTTTAGTAATGTGGTCATGACGCAGCAAATCTGGATCAGCTCCGTTGTTCCCCCGTTTTTAGAGATGTGGGTACGGAGGAAAAGAGAGAGGGTTTTATTTTCTGACACTTTGTGAGTCTCCTGACACACCAGGGACACATCGGGGACACACCGGGGACACATGGTGATGTAGAAGAGACATCACAAAATGCATTTTGCATCCTTTAATGTATACAACAATAAAAAAATCCTTATTTTTCTTGCTTTTTATTATGAATGTCAGTTTGCACTCGTTTAAAGGGCTTTCTCCCTCTCCTGTAGTGTGTTATCAAGGGTTCAGTGCATGTAAATGGTCTGCAAAGGCTCAAATCCCTGGAACATGGTGATTTTAGGGTCTTTGAAGAAGAATAATCACCTAGCGAAAGGAGTGTTTTTAAAATAAATCACACATGGAAATAGCAACCTTGCTTTTAATTTGAGTCAGCTGCGTGTGTTACTTTTCTGAAATGGTGACAACGAATGTGACTCTGAATATTAATGCAGACACCACAACACTTTTTTCAAATCTGGGAGCAACTCTGCAAAAAAGTTGGATTCTTTCCCTTATTCTCGTACTTCTAAACACTTCTTCTGACACTCCTTTGCTTGTTGGATTTTAATCACTATACTAATGTTATTCTTCCAAAAGAAAACCTTCATTTTACTAGCATCCATGTCTCACTGCTTCCTGCCCAGAGCCTTTTTTAGAGTCCTCTCTCTGCTGGAGATAATGTTTTATTTAACTTCCCTCTCACAGCTTGAGTTATAATCACTGTGGGCATACATTGACCCAGATTGAACTAGCGAGGGGACGGAGTGTTTTACTGGGATATCGATCTCTCTCTCTCTCAGTGATGAACGGCTGCATCGCTCTGCAGAAATCTCTCTGACGCCCATTTATTCTCCGAGTCTGAGAAGAGAGAGGCAGTGAAGACACCATGCTGTGAAGTCAGATGAAGAACATGCATAATAATGTCTATAGAAACCGTTTCATGCATAATAATGTTAGTTTAACTTCATTTAGAGCACATTTCATGCACGATAAAGCGCCCGTGCTTTACATAGAAATGACATATGGAGTGGAGAAGAAAGTAATGCGTGCACACACACACACACACACACACACACACACACACACACACACACACACACACACACACACACAACACACACACACACACACACACACACCATAGAGTGCCACATTAATGATCCTCACAGTCCGTCCTGCTGCAGAACATTAAGCACTTTCTTCTTCCTTTAAAATTCCTTCTTTTTGCTATTAATAAGGACGAGTGCAGAGAAGCAGAGGATTGACGATGTCTCAATAAGTGTACAAAAAATGGCTTTAAAGGTCCCATGTCATGCTTTTCCGGTTATTACCCGTCACCTTGTGTGTTATGTAGGTTTTTCTGCATGTAAACGGTCTGCAGAGTCACAAACCCTCAAAGTGCACCCTGTAGCGAGTAAAACTCTAATATAGAAAATTCCTCCCCAAAACACCTCGTTGGAGATTTCTCAGTTTCTTTCTTTGCTCCACGGATGGGTCCGTTTGGTTCCGGGTACGAGCTGACGTCAGCTCGTACACGGAACCAAATGGACCAATCCGTGGAGCCGTTACGTTACGTCCGCGGAGCCGTTACGTTAAGCCTCTGCTGATTGGTCCAAATTGACCAATCCACGGACTTCCTCACACACACACTCAGTGCAGGCAGCTCTGCTGATTTCTCCTCCCTGGCTGCAGGCTGATAACAGACAGTTGGGATCGCGGCGAAATTCTCTCCGCAGACCCATTCTCACAGCGTTTATCAACCTTTTTCTTACTCAATATCAAGCCACACTTATTGTTTTTACTTCGGCTGTGAGTTTGTGTGTGCTCAGGATGAGTTTGGCTGTGTTTCGCTGTGTATCGCTAAACAAGGAAACCACACCTCCACGGAGCTCAGCGCGATTCACAACGTCCCGACCAATCAGAGCACACTGTGCTCACAGGGAGGGGGGGCAAGAACTGCAACGAGCCGTTTAGTGGAGAGAGTGACTACTGCTGAATACACACCTTTACAGAGATGCTGTATGAGAAACCAATGTGAGTTTGGAAAAATGCACAGTATAAATCTATTTTAGTATACCTCAACAATGGAATTATGATCAGTGGAAATGGCCATGACATGGGCCCTTTAATTAATCGGTTTTTACTTATTGCTTTAATAAAAGAGAGCAGCTATTTCGATAATGCACGACGATAATGTGGCTTGTAAAAAAAGTGACAAAATAGACATCCAGAGTTCCCGTTAGAATATTTTTTTGCCGGTCAAAATGTCATTTAAAGTTTAAATCTTCCGGACAAATGAGAAAAGTGCCGGTCAAAGGTCTTTTTTGTTATTTATTGAGCTTTAAAACAAATTGATATGATTCGATATTAAACAAACTAATTATAGTAGATTAACTACATTATTCAAAAGTGTACAGTAATTTACAATAACACGGGAATAATAAACGGAGCGGTTCTCCTTCTCCTGACAGCCCGCCAGTATCATGCAGCTCGCGGATCCAGTAAGGAGTGACCCGACAGTAAAACTAAACATATCTATAACTAGTTTAGGTAGTTTGAGAGGTAATTAAAATATCTACGTGTGATATTCTAACCTGAAGTGTGTGTGTTGCTCCGCTCACCGCTGCAGGTGATCACGCAGAGCTGCGTGTCGACTCGTCAGTAGCAGCTGATCTCTCTCTCCCGTCAGATTAGACTTTACTCGCGTTAAACTTTATGTCCATATCGATCAGATCTAGCTAGTTCTAGCTAATGATATGACTACCTGCTTATTAAAAGACACCTAAAAAATAAGCGTCGCTATGCAACCGGGTGAGGCCACAAAGTATAGCGCAGCATTATGCATTTGTTTACATGCCCACCGGAACCCCGAGGCATTACCAACAGATCAACGCACAATCAACCCATACAGGACATCTCTTTCTCCACATTAAGTGTTAGACATTAGAATTGACTATTCTTGTCTGTCACATACTCTTTTGTCTGTCACATACTCTTTTGTCTGTCACATACTCTTTTGTCTGTCACATACTCATCTTGTCTGTCACATAAGTGGCGCAACTGATGCGGTATTGCGCTAAGGGGTAATTATTTTTGACCGGACATTTTGACCGGAGAGATTTAGATTTGCCGGTCTTCAGCATATTTTACCGGTCATAGTCCGGTAATTACCGGCTAACGGGAACTCTGCCATCAGCTCTGTGAAGTGCAGCAGGGAATAACCAATGATGCCAAAGGTAATTCATAAAGTCTCTTTTTATTACACATTTCCACAGAGTGCATGCTGGGATTTTCAAGTGTCTAACATGGAAAAGCCTTAAAAACTTAGAGGGCATATCGTCACTATGTAAAACATAATGATAGGTCAGAGTAACAGAAAAAGGAAAGTGAGTTATGGAAGACGGTCACAAAGAAGAATATGTGTAGGATTCGCTTCTGGAGGTAATCACTAGAGAGAAAAGGACGCCCCGGGGGAAAAGATAAAGAGAGTCCTTCTTCATATTTCACAGACACAAGGATGATTTATGGTGATTACGCAACAAAGTGCGGAGGGAGGAACATGCTGCAGCTTCAGAAAGGATGCAGATATAAAAACACAAATGTTCCACACGAAGAAACATCTCCAGCAACAACACATGCAGCGTTTAGAGAACATTCAGCAACTTGAGGAGACATGCGCAGCGTTTACTAAAAGCTGCAGAAACCAAACGCTGAAGAAGCTCAAAACACAACGAGTGCGTCACTCTTTAGTGTCCCCTGGTCTCCCAGCTGTGTGCGTCACTCTTTAGTGTCCCCTGGTCTCCCAGCTGTGTGCGTCACTCTTTAGTGTCCCCTGGTCTCCCAGCTGTGTGCGTCACTCTTTAGTGTCCCCTGGTCTCCAGCTATGTGCGTCACTCTTTAGTGTCCCCTGGTCTCCCAGCTGTGTGCGTCACTCTTTAGTGTCCCCTGGTCTCCAGCTGTGTGCGTCACTCTTTAGTGTCCCCTGGTCTCCCAGCTGTGTGCGTCACTCTTTAGTGTCCCCTGGTCTCCCAGCTGTGTGCGTCACTCTTTAGTGTCCCCTGGTCTCCCAGCTGTGTGCGTCACTCTTTAATGTCCCCTGGTCTCCAGCTGTGTGCGTCACTGTTTAGTGTCCCCTGGTCTCCCAGCTGTGTGCGTCACTCTTTAGTTTCCCCTGGTCTCCCAGCTGTGTGCGTCACTCTTTAGTGTCCCCTGGTCTCCAGCTGTGTGCGTCACTCTTTAGTGTCCCCTGGTCTCCCAGCTGTGTGCGTCACTCTTTAGTGTCCCCTGGTCTCCCAGCTGTATGCGTCACTCTTTAGTGTCCCCTGGTCTCCCAGCTGTGTGCGTCACTCTTTAGTGTCCCCTGGTCTCCCAGCTGTGTGCGTCACTCTTTATTGTCCCCAGGTCTCCCAGCTGTATGCGTCACTCTTTAGTGTCCCCTGGTCTCCCAGCTGTGTGCGTCACTCTTTAGTGTCCCCAGGTCTCCCAGCTGTGTGCGTCACTCTTTAGTGTCCCCTGGTCTCCTTGTATTTGCAGCGTTTGGTTTCTGCAGCTTTTAGTAAACGCTGCTCATGTCTCCTCAAGTTGCTGAATGTTCTCTAAATGCTGCATGTGTTGTCAAGTTGCTGGAGATGTTTCTTCATGTGGAACATTTCTGTTTTTATATCTGCATCCTTTCTGAAGCTGCAGCATGTTCCTACTAATGGAAATGTTCAGGCCGTTGCAGTGTGTTTGCACCTGTAGACCTTCGTAAATAAAGAGTTGCACAACACAAGACAGAGTGGAGGAAAGCAATTCCTGAAATTCATTTTTGGGATTCGCAACCGAAAATACGAACACAATGCTGAAGTTTTCTGGGCAGATAATACATTTCCAAGGTAAATTGGGTGTCACCAAACAATAAGAAATACAGATCTCTGCTTCCAGGGCTGGAATCAATATTCCTCTGCCGTCACACACCTGCAGGAAGCTTTGATTTGATGAACTCAAACAGAATGGAGGAGCGTCACCTCATTATAAATGCTGCAGGCTGCTCTCTGCACACAGATACAAGTACTCTGAGGAGGAGAAGATATTATACTGGATATTACTCTCTGTGTGTATGTGATTACCTACTGACAGTCAACACATACACGCTGTATTGTGATGTAGATTCAGAGCAGTAGAGGACTGACCTAATTCAAATTCAAAGAAGCTTTATTGGCATTACCAGACCAAAAACACAGCATTGCCAAAGCACTTTGTACAAGGTGGAACAACAGGTAACCGTTATTAGTGTTATCACAGAGGAGGAGAAGTACTCTCATCTTGTACTACAGTCAAAGTAGAAGTACTACTCAGATCTTGTACTTGAGTAAAAGTAGAAGTACTCAGGTCTTGTTCTTGAGTAAAAGTAGATGACTTAATAAGCTGCTCGATATCTTATCCTATAATTATATATCATATTTATGTATTAGTAGATGTATATTTGGTATAAACTCATAACCTGAATATGTTAAGTAGTAACTCATTTTGTTAAATAAAATGTAGTGGAGTAAAAGTAAAATATTAGCTTCTGAAATGTACTGGAAATAATGTGAAAATACTCAGGCAAAGTACAAATACCTCCATCTTTCTACTTAAGTACAATACTTGAGTAAATGTACTTTACACCATTGCTTGTACTCCATTACGTCTTAGAGATAGATAGTGGACTGTTCACTTCACTACATTACTTAAAGAGAGCCATAGTTAGCCTTCTTTTTAATTAAAATCTCCTTATAAAATCTATTCAATAGAAACTTCACAGTCAACTAATCGAATAATAGCTTTACAGTCAATGTACTGCCCTTTTCATGCAGTTAATGGATGTAAAGAGCAATATATAAAAAACCTAAACTATGAGAGTCAAAAAGATGATGTCAGTACATCCTTATGGCACACCTTTTTTTGTGTTCAAGTAATTCCACATTTTAAACTCCACCTGCTTCTTCTTGCACCCTTTATTTCACACAATGCAAGGTTTTCCTTCACATAGGCTGTCAGAAATGAAGACTTCTAGACAGGTACGATCTCCCCCAAATGACCTTCCTCTCCATCACAATGCATTTCTCTCCGACTGCAGAACAGACATCTTTTCTATAAGAATCACAACAACAAAAGTCTTTCACCAGATGATGTAAGGATGACAGAGGAGTGTCCAGAGGGAACAACGTGCCCTTTTGTCCTCTCTCTTTGTGGTGAACATCGTCCTACAGAGGGCAGGAAGTCCGTGGAAACACATTATCTCATTACACAGGTAATCACCAATGGGCTGTGTCCATTTATCATACTAACAAACTACTAAAACCTAATTTGGTGGTAATGAAAACCAGCCTCATTAGCAGGGCTGTCGGGTCATTTGTTGCTTTAATCATTGATAAAGTGGCTCGCACTGTTTAACCAGTGGAGGAAGAATCTAATCATTTTAAATGGTATCATCAAATGTTATTTCACTAAGCAACTTACAAGAGGATAGTGCAGCGAAGTTAATTTATATTATCTTCCTGTTCCCTCCACAAAAAGCTTACTTAGGCTATAAAGGAACTACAGCACGTCACATGACTTCACGTAACCACCGCTAAGCTAAAGAGGCTAATGTTGGATATAAAGGAACTACAGCACGGTCACATGACTTCACGTCACCACCGCTAAGCTAAAGGCGGCTAATGTTGGGCTATAAAGGAACTACAGCACGGTCACATGACTTCACGTCACCACCGCTAAGCTAAAGGCGGCTAATGTTGGGCTATAAAGGAACTACAGCACGGTCACATGACTTCACGTCACCACCGCTAAGCTAAAGGAGGCTAATGTTGGGCTATAAAGGAACTACAGCACGGTCACATGACTTCACGTCACCACCGCTAAGCTAAAGGAGGCTAATGTTGGGCTATAAAGGAACTACAGCACGGTCACATGACTTCACGTCACCACCGCTAAGCTAAAGGAGGCTAATGTTGGGCTATAAAGGAACTACAGCACGGTCACATGACTTCACGTCACCACCGCTAAGCTAAAGGTGGCTAATGTTGGGCTATAAAGGAACTACAGCACGGTCACATGACTTCACGTCACCACGCTAAGCTAAAGGTGGCTAATGTTGGGCTATAAAGGAACTACAGCACGGTCACATGACTTCACGTCACCACCGCTAAGCTAAAGGGGCTAATGTTGGGCTATAAAGGAACTACAGCACGGTCACATGACTTCACGTCACCACCGCTAAGCTAAAGAGGCTAATGTTGGGCTATAAAGGAACTACAGCACGGTCACATGACTTCACGTCACCACCGCTAAGCTAAAGGTGGCTAATGTTGGGCTATAAAGGATCTACAGCACGGTCACATGACTTCACGTCACCACCGCTAAGCTAAAGGTGGAATGTGGGCTATAAAGGAACTACAGCACGGTCACATGACTTCACGTCACCACCGCTAAGCTAAAGGCGGCTAATGTTGGGCTATAAAGGAACTACAGCACGGTCACATGACTTCACGTCACCACCGCTAAGCTAAAGGGGCTAATGTTGGGCTATAAAGGAACTACAGCACGGTCACATGACTTCAAGTCACCACCGCTAAGCTAAGTAAAGGAGGCTAATGTTGGGCTATAAAGGAACTACAGCACGGTCACATGACTTCACGTCACCACCGCTAAGCTAAAGGTGGCTAATGTTGGGCTATAAAGGAACTACAGCACGGTCACATGACTTCACGTCACCACCGCTAAGCTAAAGGCGGCTAAGTTGGGCTATAAAGGAACTACAGCACGGTCACATGACTTCACGTCACCACCGCTAAGCTAAGTTCATGCTAACAACCAAAAACACATTCAAAAACCATTGAAGAGGAACAGAAAGTGCTAAAATACTGACTAATTTCTGTATTTAGAACTCATTCCTGCACCTTTCTGCATTTAAATATCAATTTCCTACCATATAATACGATCTACCTAATGCTACTAGACTTATTGTTCCCAGTTTGTGTAATCTTTGACACCTTCTTGACTTGGAAATACTCTATAAAGTACACAGGTTTTGATTAAAGTGTCTCCCCTCAGTTAGGAGGTGTCTTATGTCAGGGTCGGTTCACTAAATAATTCTCCAGTCTTGTAAACAAGTCATTGGCTCCGTCTCCGCAGAATACATTTCCTTTGACAGTTGATCTTTGGGTTAATGCAGTCTGAGCCTCTCTGTGCAGATAACCCTCTGGGCCATTTATTGTCAGGCTAATCTCTTTAAACTGTAAATATGGGGTGTATAAATCCCTAATTATGTGCTAATGATGGAGCGCTCAGTCTCAATTACACGTTAATTGAGTCAAGTGACAACGCTCTTTAGTTTCCTTACACCAGGAGTTCATTACTAACTCACTAATTAGTGTGTCTCCTGTTGGGAAGCCTACGAGCATTTCAGACAAATGGTGGTTTTACACATTCACTAATTAGATTTGACATAACTCGGACTGATACCCAAACTACAAAAAATTATTATCCGGTGAACTTCCAATTTAATTGATTTAATCTCAAAAATGATGAAGAAATGACCATAGCAATTTTTCATAGAATCCATAGTGACGTCTTAAAATGAACAAAAATATTAAGCTATTCAGTTAACTGTGAACAAAAAAGAGTAAAAGTAGAAGTACTCAGATCTGGTACTTGAGTAAAAGTAGAAGTACTCATATATCTTGTACTTTAGTAAAAGTAGAAGCACTCAGATCTTGTACTTGAGTAAAAGTAGAAGTACTCAGATCTTGTACTTGAGTAAAAGTAGAAGTACTCAGATCTTGTACTTGAGTAAAAGTAGAAGTACTCAGATCTTGTACTTGAGTAAAAGTAGAAGTACTCAGATCTTAAACTTGAGTAAAAGTAGAAGTACTCAGATCTTGTACTTGAGTAAAAGTAGAAGTACTCAGGTCTTGTACTTGAGTAAAAGTAGAAGTACTCAGATCTTGTACTTGAGTCAAAGTATAAGTACTCAGATCTTGTACTTGAGTAAAAGTAGAAGAACTCAGATCTTGTACTTGAGTAAAAGTAGAAGTACTCAGATCTTGTACTTGAGTAAAAGTAGAAGTACTCAGATCTTGTACTTCAGTAAAAGTAGAAGTACTCAGATCTTGTACTTGAGTAAAAGTAGAAGTACTCAGGTCTTGTACTTGAGTAAAAGTAGAATACTCAGATTGTACTTGAGTCAAAGTAGAAGTACTCAGATCTTGTACTTGAGTAAAAGTAGAAGAACTCAGATCTTGTACTGAGTAAAAGTAGAAGTACTCAGATCTTGTACTTGAGTAAAAGTAGAAGTACTCAGAGCTTGTACTTGAGTAAAAGTAGAAGTACCAGAGTGTAGGAATCTCTGTTACAGTAAAAGTCCTGCATTCAAAATGTTCCTCAAGTAAAAGTAGAAAAGTATTCTCATCAAAATATAGTGAAAGTAGCGACAGTAAAAGTAGTGATTGTGCAGATTGGTCCATTTCAGAATAATATATATGATATGTTTTATAATGATTGATCATGAAAGTGTTCTCAAAGCTGGTAAAGGTGCAGCTAGTCTGAATGACTTTGTATACTGCAGGGTAGCTTGAGGATTTACTCCAGGTGGAACTAAAGTCTGATGCAACACTTGATTATATTTCACATCATTCATCCACATCTGTAAGTAACTAAAGGTTTTAAATACATGTAGTGGAGTAAAAGCACCATGTACCTCTGAACTGTAGTGGAGTAGAAGCACACCATGTACCTCTGAACTGTAGTGGAGTAGAAGTACACCATGTACCTCTGAACTGTAGTGGAGTAGAAGTACACCACTTACCTTCCCACCTCTACCTATTGGTGTTGTGAAGTCCTTTGGGTTAATCTTGTAGCTAAAATCTGATTTGACAGCGCTGTAGGAGTGAAACGATCAACCAGCCGCCGGATTACAGATTAAAAGACATTTCTAATCTGCTTTTGCTTCATGGCCAGTCTGTCTGAGCTTCAGCTGAGTACTATAAGCCTCAACTTTCCCCCACATCAAACAAACTCCAGGGTTTAAAAAAACAACACCAAAAAAATACAATAAAATGCGAAGAGAGGAAATCCTAAATCTGATTCCTGCTGAAAATCCTCAAACACACTCCTCTTCCTCCTCATATCTTCTTCATCCTCTCTGGGAAAGATGTGATGTTAGAAGAATGTGAAGTGTGATGTGTTTTGATATGCATTATAGTGTTAACAAGGCATTAAAGGTCCCCTATTATACTGTATTCACCAGGTCTCATGACAGATTATACTCCTGGAGAACATGAGCAAATCCAGCAGACAAAACAATCAAATGGAAATCTGTCATTTGGAGTAATCTGAATGATTTGCTCTGCCAGACAATAGTGTATCATAAGAGTGATTCATAAACGACCACTCAAGAACTCTCTTTGAAATCAGGATGTATTCTTCCTATACGCATGAGCTTCTAACAATAAAATATCTCAAGGAAACTTAATACAACCTTCTTAAAGGTCCCCTATCATACTGTTTTTTATCAATATATCACAGGTCTCAGATATATACAGAGCCTGTCTCTGATTGGCTGAAACAGCAAACAGATCATTGCAGCATCCCATAATCCCCTCTGTTTCAGCCCTGTTTCAAAAGTGCTGATTCTCTGTCTGTAGCTTTAAATGCTAATGAGTGCTTCTGGCCACGCCCCTCTGAGAGATGATTGGTTTAAAATAACACAATGGTGCTCTAGGAGGAGATTCGGTGATAAGGTGGGCTGGAGGTGGATTCAAATAATAGGTGTTCTTTTAAAGGATACATATAACAAAGAAATATATATGAATGAAGATTAAAAACTGATCGATTCGTTGATCAATGGAAAAATCGATGATCAAATTGTTGTTTGAGTTTGCACGGATACAGTTTCTTCGAGAGGATATTAGTCAATTAGACATTTAGATTAGATTAAAGGGGATTAATCATCCCAAATGTGCATTCATGTATTGTTTTTATTACCTAATTGCTAAACATGTCAAACTTCAATTTTTAATATTTGTTGTAATATTTGAGTTTTTTTTTTTTTACAATTTCGGACATTTCGAAAACTAAACTGATATAAATGATGATAACGTAGTTCATTGCTGCAGACAATTAAAAAATGTATCTTTGTAAAATAAGATATAAATAAAGCATGCAAATGAAAAAGTGGGTCAACAAGATTTAACCCTTTCAAATAGAGATAATACTCACTCTTCATACTCATGGTGAAAACAGGAAAAACAAACATCTCTCTGATCGCTAAAAATAAAAAACACACCGGGGAAACACCGGCGTGAGGTCAGGTGTCAGGGTGGGCAGCGTGTGTGGTGTGTGTGTGTGTGTGTGTGTGTGTGTGTGTGTGTGTGTGTGTGTGTGTGTGTGTGTGTGACAGATGCCCTCAGAAAGCCACTAACAGGATGACGCCAGCACTGCAGGGTAAAGACGGATTATGTCTGAGCAGTAGTTAAACAGATTATTCCAGAAAGGGTGCCTTCTTTTTTAACCTCGTCACTCTTGCCACACTTTACAGCTCTCGCCGAGGAGGAAGAGGAAAGAGGAGGAAGGAGGAGGAAGAGGAGGAACTTGGTCCTGCAGCGATCATTACGAGAGTTTCAGCTGGAGCTCAGGGCCCTGAAAATGATCCATGAAACCTGCAAACATGAGTTGCACCTGAGTTAAAGGACACACCCAGCAGGATTTTATTTCATATTTTTATTCGTAACTCTTCTCCCATAATGCTTTGGGAATTCGGACTCGTGCTGATGTTCGTCCTCGCTCCACAGGCCGCG
>JAAKFY010000011.1:27181710-27254210 GCA_011823955.1 Dissostichus mawsoni
GATTGCACCACTGCTTTTTGCAGATGATGTGGTTCTAATGGCTTCATCGGTGCGACCTGCAGCACTCACTGGATCGGTTCGCAACCGAGTGTGAAGCGGCTGGGATGAGGATCAGCACCTCCAAATCTGAGGCCATGGTTCTCAGCAGGAAACCGATGGACTGTCCACCAAGTAGGGAATGAGTCCTTACCCCAAGTGAAGGAGTTCAAGTATCTCGGGTCTTGTTCTCGAGTGAGGGAACAATGGAGCGTGAGATGGGCCGGAGAATCGGAGCAGCGGGAGCGGTACTGCAGTCGCTTTACCGCACCGTTGTGACGAAAAGAGAGCTGAGCCAGAAGGCAAAGCTCTCTGTCTACCGGGCCATGTTCGTTCCTACCCTCACCTCGTCATGAAGGATGGGTCATGACCGAAAGAACGAGATCGCGGATACAAGCGGCCGAGATGGGTTTTCTCCGCAGGGTGGCTGGCGTCTCCCTTAGGGATAAGGTGAGAAGTTCAGTCATCCGGGAGGGACTCGGAGTTGAACCGCTCCTCCTTCGCGTCGAAAGGAGCCAGTTGAGGTGGTTCGGGCACCTAGTAAGGATGCCACCTGGGCGCCTCCCTAGGGAGGTGTTCCAGGCACGTCCAGCTGGGAAGAGACCAAGGGGTAGACCTAGGACCAGGTGGAGGGATTATATCTCTTCGCTGGCCTGGGAGCGCCTTGGGATCCCCCAGTCAGAGCTGGTTGATGTGGCCAGGGAAAAGAAAGTTTGGGGCTCTCTGCTGGAACTGCTACCCCGCGACCCGACACGGATAAGCGGGGAGAAGATGGAGGATGGGATTGTCCTCAGTATTGAGTATGTAAGTCGCTTTGGATAAAAGCGTCTAACAAGTAACATGTAATGTAAAAGTAGTGGAGTACAAATACTTCGTTCCTGTACTTAAGTACATGTTTCTGGTATCAGTACTTTACTCCACTACTTATTTTTCTGACGACTTTTCACTTTGACTTCTTACATTTTGAACCCAAATACCTGTACTTTCTACTTCTTACATGTTGAACCCAAATACCTGTACATTCATTAGCTAACAATGACATTATTGTTCTATAATATAAAGGGAGGTCAGGTACTCTTTAAAACAGCTGGTAGTTATGGGTACTTTTTACTTAAGTACATTTCAAAGCCCATACTTCTTTACTTTGACTTGAGTAAAAAAGTTTAGTCAGTACCTATACTTTCACCAGAGTATTTTAAACACGAGTATCTGTACTTCTACTTGAGTAAAGGATGTGTGTACTTTTGCCATCTCTGTCAGTTTGTCAGGAGGCGGTGTGGGAGGCGTTCAGGATCTTCTTCGACAGGATCCCTGGAACCACGGAGTATCAGAAGTGGGTTCACACCTGTCAACACGAGTCTCTCTGCATCTCTGACCTCGCCCAGAACTTCAGCAGCTCTGAGGAGCACATGAGCATAATCACCAGGGTGAGGACACTTCACACACAGTGTACCCCAAATTAACCTTTAATCCTAAAAAAGTACTTTACTTATACTTAAAAGTAGTTATGGAGTGATGCAGGGATGTGGTATTTCTGTGTGGTCCCTGAAGGCAGCATCTCTCTGGTGTAATGGGGATTTCTCCGAGTGATTTTGAGTTATTTCAGAGAATAATTTCTGTCAAACAAACGTTTATGAATAATCTCCACATATTAACACCACTTTATGATTTCTGAAGTAAAAAGCTAACGTTGGGCTATAAAGGAACTACAGCACGGTCACATGACTTCACGTCACCACCGCTAAGCTAAAGGTGGCTAATGTTGGGCTATAAAGGAACTACAGCACGGTCACATGACTTCACGTCACCACCGCTAAGCTAAAGGTGGCTAATGTTGGGCTATAAAGGAACTACAGCGCGGTCACATGACTTCACGTCACCACCGCTAAGCTAAAGGTGGCTAATGTTGGGCTATAAAGGAACTACAGCACGGTCACATGACTTCACGTCACCACCGCTAAGCTAAAGGTGGCTAATGTTGGGCTATAAAGGAATACAGCACGGTCACATGACTTCACGTCACCACCACCGCTAAGCTAAAGGTGGCTAATGTTGGGCTATAAAGGAACTACAGCACGGTCACATGACTTCACGTCACCACCGCTAAGCTAAAGGTGGCTAATGTTGGGCTATAAAGGAACTACAGCGCGGTCACATGACTTCACGTCACCACCGCTAAGCTAAAGGTGGCTAATGTTTGCTATAAAGGAACTACAGCACGGTCACATGACTTCACGTCACCACCGCTAAGCTAAAGGTGGCTAATGTTGGGCTATAAAGGAACTACAGCACGGTCACATGACTTCACGCCACCACCGCTAAGCTAAAGGTGCTAATGTTGGGCTATAAAGGAACTACAGTACGGTCACCTGACTTCACGTCACCACCGCTAAGCTAAAGGTGGCTAATGTTGGGCTATAAAGGAACTACAGCACGGTCACATGACTTCACGCCACCACCGCTAAGCTAAAGGCGGCTAATGTTGGGCTATAAAGGAACTACAGCACGGTCACATGACTTCACGTCACCACCGCTAAGCTAAAGGCGGCTAATGTTGGGCTATAAAGGAACTACAGCACGGTCACATGACTTCACGTCACCACCGCAAATCTAAAGGAGGCTAATGTTGGACTCCCTCTTCACCAGAAAATGTGTGTGTGTGTGCGTGCGTGCGGCGTGCGTGCGTGCGTGCGTGCGTGCGTGCGTGCGTGCGTGCGTGCGTGCGTGCGTGCGTGTGCACACATGCACTTAACCAACACACCGTTTAGGGCGAGAGCTCCTAATCGTGGTAGCTTCTCCCCTGCTGCTCTCCCTCCATATACTCTAAAATATCAGACATACAACAATATAAATATATACGTAACTCGTGAGTGAATGGAATATGATATATTAGATAAATAATTTACAGATGAATGTTTATGGAGGTCCTTTAAAAAGTGTGTGTGACATCAATAATTATTCTGTGTTTCTTTCCAGAGGCTGAATCGGATGAAAGAGAGGAGGCCTCCGTCACGGTAAAACTGACATATGATCTTCACTACATGCAAACAGATACAGAAAATTTTTAAATATAAATCAAATCAAATGTTATTTTTACAGCCCAATATAACAAAACATAAATATAATATAAATGCATGTCTCATATCTCTTTCCAATGCAACACTCAGATTTAAACACAAATTGTAGCTTCACATGCAAATAACATCAGTGTGTTTCATAAAAGGATGTAATAATTAATAGTGTGTGTCTTTTTGTTTCCTTCTGCAGCAGAGGGATGGTGACTCCTGCACCTCAGATCCCCGAGGCAACAGGTAACAGATCAATTATTGTTATAGTAAATCAGTAATAGTGCTGTTATATCATAATTATGTTTTTATTTAATTCTCCTTTTCTGCTGATTGTAGCAAGAAAAATCAAATGTATATTGATTTTTGTATTTCCTACTAAATTACTTAAATGTACAGACTGGTGTAACGCTAACGCTGCATGTGAGTTAAGTCCTCTATCAGTTATATACTCTTTCTTAATAACTTTATATTGATCCTGTGCATCCTGCAGATATGAGAATATATTCTGCAGAGAGTTTGACTTGAATATACAGTGTATATACTTTAAATCAGTATGTAGTGTCTCTACTTTAAAGTCCTCTCCTGCTGATGTTCAGCTGTATATCAGTATGTAGTGTCTCTACTTTAAAGAGTCCTCTCCTGCTGATGTTCAGCTGTATATCAGTATGTAGTGTCTCTACTTTAAAGAGTCCTCTCCTGCTGATGTTCAGCTGTATATAGTGTCTCTACTTTAAAGAGTCCTCTCTGGTTATGTTCAGCTGTATATCAGTATGTAGTGTCTCTACTTTAAAGAGTCCTCTCCTGCTGATGTTCACGTGTATATCAGTATGTAGTGTCTCTACTTTAAAGAGTCCTCTCCTGCTGATGTTCAGCTGTATATCAGTATGTAGTGTCTCTACTTTAAAGAGTCCTCTCCTGCTGATGTTCAGCTGTATATAGTGTCTCTACTTTAAAGAGTCCTCTCCTGGTTATGTTCAGCTGTATATCAGTATGTAGTGTCTCTACTTTAAAGAGTCCTCTCCTGCTGATGTTCACGTGTATATCAGTATGTAGTGTCTCTACTTTAAAGAGTCCTCTCCTGCTGATGTTCAGCTGTATATCAGTATGTAGTGTCTCTACTGTAAAGAGTCCTCTCCTGCTGATGTTCAGCTGTATATCAGTATGTAGTGTCTCTACTTTAAAGAGTCCTCTCCTGCTGATGTTCAGCTGTATATCAGTATGTAGTTGCTCTACTTTAAAGAGTCCTCTCCTGCTGATGTTCAGCTGTATATCAGTATGTAGTGTCTCTACTTTAAAGAGTCCTCTCCTGCTGATGTTCAGCTGTATATAGTGTCTCTACTTTAAGAGTCCTCTCCTGGTTATGTTCAGCTGTATATCAGTATGTAGTGTCTCTACTTTAAAGAGTCCTCTCCTGCTGATGTTCACGTGTATATCAGTATGTAGTGTCTCTACTTTAAAGAGTCTCTCCTGCTGATGTTAGCTGTATATCAGTATGTAGTGTCTCTACTGTAAAGAGTCCTCTCCTGCTGATGTTCAGGTGTATATCAGTATGTAGTGTCTCTACTTTAAAGAGTCCTCTCCTGCTGATGTTCAGGTGTATATCAGTATGTAGTGTCTCTACTTTAAAGAGTCCTCTCCTGCTGATGTTCAGGTGTATATCAGTATGTAGTGTCTCTACTTTAAAGAGTCCTCTCCTGCTGATGTTCAGGTGTATATCAGTATGTAGTGTCTCTACTTTAAAGAGTCCTCTCCTGCTGATGTTCAGGTGTATATCAGTGTGTAGTATCTCTACTTTAAAGAGTCCTCTCCTGCTGATGTTCAGGTGTATATCAGTATGTAGTGTCTCTACTTTAAAGAGTCCTCTCCTGCTGATGTTCAGGTGTATATTAGTGTGTAGTATCTCTACTTTAAAGAGTCCTCTCCTGCTGATGTTCAGGTGTATATCAGTATGTAGTGTCTCTACTTTAAAGAGTCCTCTCCTGCTGATGTTCAGGTGTATATCAGTATGTAGTATCTCTACTTTAAAGAGTCCTCTCCTGCTGATGTTCAGGTGTATATCAGTATGTAGTGTCTCTACTTTAAAGAGTCCTCTCCTGCTGATGTTCAGCTGTATATCAGTATGTAGTGTCTCTACTTTAAAGAGTCCTCTCCTGCTGATGTTCAGCTGTATATAGTGTCTCTACTTTAAAGAGTCCTCTCCTGGTTATGTTCAGCTGTATATCAGTATGTAGTGTCTCTACTTTAAAGAGTCCTCTCCTGCTGATGTTCAGGTGTATATCAGTATGTAGTGTCTCTACTTTAAAGAGTCCTCTCCTGCTGATGTTCAGGTGTATATCAGTATGTAGTGTCTCTACTTTAAAGAGTCCTCTCCTGCTGATGTTCAGGTGTATATCAGTATGTAGTGTCTCTACTTTAAAGAGTCCTCTCCTGCTGATGTTCAGGTGTATATCAGTATGTAGTGTCTCTACTTTAAAGAGTCCTCTCCTGCTGATGTTCAGGTGTATATCAGTGTGTAGTATCTCTACTTTAAAGAGTCCTCTCCTGCTGATGTTCAGGTGTATATCAGTATGTAGTGTCTCTACTTTAAAGAGTCCTCTCCTGCTGATGTTCAGGTGTATATCAGTATGTAGTATCTCTACTTTAAAGAGTCCTCTCCTGCTGATGTTCAGGTGTATATCAGTATGTAGTGTCTCTACTTTAAAGAGTCCTCTCCTGCTGATGTTCAGGTGTATATCAGTATGTAGTGTCTCTACTTTAAAGAGTCCTCTCCTGCTCATGTTCAGGTGTATATCAGTATGTAGTGTCTCTACTTTAAAGAGTCCTCTCCTGCTGATGTTCAGTGTATATCAGTATGTAGTGTCCTACTTTAAAGAGTCCTCTCCTGCTGATGTTCAGGTGTATATCAGTATGTAGTGTCTCTACTTTAAAGAGTCCTCTCCTGCTGATGTTCAGGTGTATATCAGTACGTAGTGTCTCTAATTTAAAGAGACCTCTCCTGCTGATGTTCAGGTGTATATCAGTATGTAGTGTCTCTACTTTAAAGAGTCCTCTCCTGCTGATGTTCAGTGTATATCAGTATGTAGTGTCTCTACTTTAAAGAGTCCTCTCCTGCTGATGTTCAGCTGTATATCAGTATGTAGTGTCTCTACTTTAAAGAGTCCTCTCCTGCTGATGTTCAGCTGTATATAGTGTCTCTACTTTAAGAGTCCTCTCCTGCTGATGTTCAGCTGTATATCAGTATGTAGTGTCTCTACTTTAAAGAGTCCTCTCCTGCTGATGTTCAGGTGTATATCAGTATGTAGTGTCTCTACTTTAAAGAGTCCTCTCCTGCTGATGTTCAGGTGTATATCAGTATGTAGTGTCTCTACTTTAAAGAGTCCTCTCCTGCTGATGTTCAGGTGTATATCAGTATGTAGTGTCTCTACTTTAAAGAGTCCTCTCCTGCTGATGTTCAGGTGTATATCAGTATGTAGTGTCTCTACTGGGACATGTCTCCATGCTTCAATGTTCAGAAAGCTCTTTATTGTTCCATACTGCCTGTCCTGCAGCACCTCTTCTCACCCTCTGTCTGAGACCAGAGCCCAGTCTGCTCTGATTGGTTAGCTGGCCGGCTCTGTTGTGATTGGCCAAGCGCTTAGAGATGTTCCGCCCCTTAGCGTAACGTACAGTATGTTGGAGCGCTAGCCAATAGGAGCGTGAGCATGTTTGTAACATGTTTCTGTAACAGTTTGTTTTGTTAAAGATTCTAGGTGTAATGATGATTATGATATTAAAGGCACTGTGTTATTGATGCAGGTGCAGAAGTTCAGACGGTCTCCATGTCCTCCATCACCACCATCCCCCCCCCATCATCAGTGCCTCTCCACCCCCGAAGAGACGAAGCAAGCAGAGGAAGAGGAAGAGGAAGAAGAGGAGGAAGATGTAATGAAAAACTCTTACATTACATGTTAGGTGTTTATGGAAAGGAAACCATTATCTTTGATTCTTAGATGATAACATTGAAGAGTTAAACGGTAGAGTCTTCCACACAAGTTGCCGATATCTGCGTCTCTTAATAGGCACGATGGGAATTGTAGTCCTCTATCTTCAATGGACTACAAAAGCTGCTACTAGGTGCCAATAATATAAGACCATTTGCACAACAAACGCTTTCTCTATCAGGTGAAGTTTTAGATTAAATGCAATGATATTTGAGTCGTCCAACCAGAAGTCTTCTGTCCGTCACGACTACTGAGCGTTTCCCAGCAGCTCTAATCTGCTGTCCATTCATGAGCAGCTCAGCAGGAGCAGTTAAGTGGATTATGTGCTGCGTTTAAAGACTCATGATGCTGCTTAATGTGTGCAGCAGACTGAGATGCGTTCACTGACCTCTCTGTATTTATCCATCTCACCGCCAACCCTGAGGATGTGGGAAAATGAGGATTTGAAGTTTTCTCTTCTCAGAAATTAGGAGAAAGTTATGGACTCTGAGAAAATGGATACCAGGTTTCCCTTTAGATAATATATATATATACAGACTGTTCTCTATCATCTTCATCACTCTGTTCTCTATCATCTTCCTCACTCTGTTCTCCATCATCTTCCTCACTACAGACTGTTCTCTATCATCTTCCCTCTCTGTTCTCTATCATCTTCCTCACTACAGACTGTTCTCTATCATCTTCCTCTCTCTGTTCTCCATCATCTTCCTCTCTCTGTTCTCTATCATCTTCCTCACTCTGTTCTCTATCATCTTCCTCACTCTGTTCTCTATCATCTTCCTCTCTCTGTTCTCTATCATCTCCCTCACTCTGTTCTCTATCATCTTCCTCACTCTGTTCTCTATCATCTTCCTCACTACAGACTGTTCTCTATCATCTTCCTCACTCTGTTCTCTATCATCTTCCTCACTCTGTTCTCTATCATCTTCCTCACTACAGACTGTTCTCTATCATCTTCCTCACTCTGTTCTCTATCATCTTCCTCACTACAGACTGTTTCTAACATCTTCCTCACTCTGTTCTCTATCATCTTCATCACTACAGACTTTTCTCTATCATCTTCCTCACTCTGTTCTCTATCATCTTCCTCACTACAGACTGTTCTCTAACATCTTCCTCACTCTGTTCTCTATCATCTTCATCACTACAGACTTTTCTCTATCATCTTCATCACTCTGTTCTCTATCATCTTCCTCACTACAGACTGTTCTCTATCATCTTCCTCACTCTGTTCTCTATCATCTTCCTCACTCTGTTCTCTATCATCTTCCTCTCTCTGTTCTCTATCATCTTCATCACTACAGACTGTTCTCTATCATCTTCCTCACTCTGTTCTCTATCATCTTCCTCACTCTGTTCTCTATCATCTTCCTCAATCTGTTCTCTATCATCTTCCTCACTCTGTTCTCTATCATCTTCCTCATTCTGTTCTCTATCATCTTCATCACTACAGACTGTTCTCTATCATCTTCCTCACTCTGTTCTCTATCATCTTCCTCACTCTGTTCTCTATCATCTTCCTCACTCTGTTCTCTATCATCTTCCTCACTCTGTTCTCTAACATCTTCCTCACTCTGTTCTCTATCATCTTCCTCACTACAGACTGTTCTCTATAATCTTCCTCACTCTATTCTCTATCATCTTCCTCACTCTGTTCTCTAACATCTTCCTCACTACAGACTGTTCTCTATCATCTTCCTCACTCTGTTCTCTATCATCTTCCTCACTCTGTTCTCTATCATCTTCATCACTCTGTTC
This sequence comes from Dissostichus mawsoni, assembly GCA_011823955.1. Lineage (NCBI taxonomy): Eukaryota > Metazoa > Chordata > Actinopteri > Perciformes > Nototheniidae > Dissostichus > Dissostichus mawsoni. Next base: position 27,190,553 of record JAAKFY010000011.1, read on the forward strand.
TCTAACATCTTCCTCACTAATCTCAACATGTTCCAGATGTCCTTTTGTCAAACTGGACTAAAAGTGCAGACTGTGCTCAGACTGAAATGACCATAATAAGTAATGTTTCTCTTTTTATAAGAGCAGGTTATTACCAGTTGTACGTCTTAAGTAATACTTTAATTTGATTCCTGAAGCTTTGTTCATAACATAATAGTCCTAGATGTTCTCACAACATTTAAATAGGATAAAAGTCTGTAGCATCTCCCTTTTTAAATTTGATTTCTCCAGAGATGGCAAGAGTACAACATCCTTTACTCAAGTAGAAGTACAGATACTCGTGTTTAAAAATACTCTGGTGAAAGTAGAAGTACTGACTAAACTTCTTTACTCAAGTAAAAGTAAAGAGGCTTTGAAATGTACTTCAGTAAAAAGTACCCATAACTAGCAGCTGTTTTAAAGAGTACCTGACCTCCCTTTATATTAATAGAACAATAATGTCATTGTTAGCTAATGAATGTTTCCATGCTGAACAACGGCAACATGACAACGTTTTCATTGGTCCCTCTTCTTTAGAGAAGACCAGGAAATGATGGATACACGGATCGTGTTCAAATCAATAGGCACGCAATGACTCTAAATAATAATGATCACGCCACCAAACACACATTCAGACTAAAGGAACCAGCCTGTTTGGAACATGGAAGAAGTAGAAAGTACAGGTATTTGGGTTCAACATGTAAGAAGTAGAAAGTACAGGTATTTGGGTTCAACATGTAAGAAGTAGAAAGTACAGGTATTTGGGTTCAACATGTAAGAAGTAGAAAGTACAGGTATTTGGGTTCAACATGTAAGAAGTAGAAAGTACAGGTATTTGGTTCAACATGTAAGAAGTAGAAAGTACAGGTATTTGGGTTCAACATGTAAGAAGTAGAAAGTACAGGTATTTGGGTTCAACATGTAAGAAGTAGAAAGTACAGGTATTTGGGTTCAACATGTAAGAAGTAGAAAGTACAGGTATTTGGTTCAACATGTAAGAAGTAGAAAGTACAGGTATTTGGGTTCAACATGTAAGAAGTAGAAAGTACAGGTATTTGGGTTCAACATGTAAGAAGTAGAAAGTACAGGTATTTGGGTTCAACATGTAAGAAGTAGAAAGTACAGGTATTTGGTTCAACATGTAAGAAGTAGAAAGTACAGGTATTTGGGTTCAACATGTAAGAAGTAGAAAGTACAGGTATTTGGGTTCAACATGTAAGAAGTAGAAAGTACAGGTATTTGGGTTCAACATGTAAGAAGTAGAAAGTACAGGTATTTGGTTCAACATGTAAGAAGTAGAAAGTACAGGTATTTGGGTTCAACATGTAAGAAGTAGAAAGTACAGGTATTTGGTTCAACATGTAAGAAGTAGAAAGTACAGGTATTTGGGTTCAACATGTAAGAAGTAGAAAGTACAGGTATTTGGGTTCAACATGTAAGAAGTAGAAAGTACAGGTATTTGGTTCAACATGTAAGAAGTAGAAAGTACAGGTATTTGGTTCAACATGTAAGAAGTAGAAAGTACAGGTATTTGGGTTCAACATGTAAGAAGTAGAAAGTACAGGTATTTGGTTCAACATGTAAGAAGTAGAAAGTACAGGTATTTGGGTTCAACATGTAAGAAGTAGAAAGTACAGGTATTTGGGTTCAACATGTAAGAAGTAGAAAGTACAGGTATTTGGTTCAACATGTAAGAAGTAGAAAGTACAGGTATTTGGTTCAACATGTAAGAAGTAGAAAGTACAGGTATTTGGGTTCAAAATGTAAGAAGTAAAAGTAAAAGTGGTCAGAAAAATAAGAGTGGAGTAAAGTACTGATACCAGAAAAATGTACTTAAGTACACTAACGAAATATTTGTACTCCACACTTCCCACCTCTGGATTTATCAATGTGATTTTGGATGATGACTTCAACAGATTTTTAGTAAATACCAGCTAACGAAACACTGTCTCCTGGTTCCTGACTCTTTTTGATTCTGTTTGTTGTTCCTTCAGGAGTCGGAGCTCCCTAACCTGGTTCCTGAGGGTCCGGTGGAGCAGATGTTGGAGTTCAGCATCGACCTCGTGGACCCGGGTTACCGAGAGCTGCTGGACGACCCCGACTCCCCGCAGTACATCGACCTGGCCCATCACCTGCAGGACCAGGTAGGACTTTATTCTGGTGTTTACTGTTATTCTGAGCTCTGAACGTGATTAAAGTACATTTTTTCACTGGTTTATGACACACTTTAATGATATTACGTGTCATTATATTATCTTTGAAAAACAATGCTATTTACACCTGGTTGTATAAAGCATGGCAGAGACACATGCTCCAAGGTATTCATAATCCACAGTGCTATTACATCCAGCAATATATTTGATTATGTTTTGACTTAATTCTGGTTTTACTCTTATTCTGGGGTCTGAACGTGATTAAAGTACATTTTTTCACTGGTTTTTATGACATGTTAATAATATTACGTGTTATTTATAATCTTTTTAAGAAAAATGCTATTTGCACCCGGTGTCTATAGTCAACAACTCCATTTACATCCAGGTGTCTATAGTCAACAACTCCATTTACATCGGGTGTCCTATAGTCAACAATGCTATTTACACCCGGTATGGCACATTTCCACTGCAGGGCCTCGCACGGCTTAGTACGGTATAGTTAGGCCTTGGTAGGCCAGGCTCACTTTATGCTGTGTTTCTATTACAGTTTAGTAGCTGGGGCAGTAACTATAGTAACGCAGTGTAGGCGGAGCCATGACGTCATCTTCAATGCGAACCACAGAAAACCAACATCAGCCGTTATCTGTTAGCAGTCGAGCTCACAGCTCCTCATATCTGTTCAGAAACTAGACAAAAGTTAAACAAGTCCAAACCAGAGACTGTCTGTGTCATGGCGAATACAGTCGCTGGTTTATTTTTGTCTGTAGGCCGTTGTTGTGAGTGTGGACGGTCGGAGCATATACTGCGTTAGCTTAGCCGATCTCCATTCAGAAAACACGTATTTTAAAAGGTTTTCGCCTGCCGTCTGTCTGCAGACTTGTCAAAGCATTAATTCATGGTTTTTACTAACCGGTATCAGTATGTTGTTACTTCGGCATCATTTTGAAACGTGTATTACAATTAAATCACAGTAAAATATGTTCATTTTGTTGTAGTTGTAGCCCCCTTGCCAGCGATTCTTTCACTAGTTTACCATATTCAGCCCGGTTGTTGGCCCGGAAAGAACCTGGATTTGGAGGGCAAGAAAAACTGAAACAGTACCCGTTAGCCGGAACTACCCCTAGTGGAAACGCAACAAAAAAGGGTCGGGTTGGCACGGCACGCTTAAACCGTGCTACGCGATGCAGTGGAAATGCGCCATATAGTCAACAACGCTATTTCAATCCGGTGTCTATAGTCAACAACACTATTTACACCCGGGTGTCTATAGTCAACAACACTATTTACACCCGGGTGTCTAGTCAACAACACCATTTACACCCAGGTGACTATAGTCAACAACACTATTTACGCCCGGGTGACTATAGTCAACAACTCTATTTACACCCGGGTAACTATAGTCAACAACACTATTTACACCCGGGTGACTATAGTCAACAATGCTATTTATACCGGGTGACTATAGTCAACAACTCTATTTACACCCGGGTAACTATAGTCAACAACGCTATTTACACGCGTAACTATAGTCAACAATGCTATTTACAACCGGGTGACTGTAGTCAACACTCTATTTACACCCGGGTGACTATAGTCAACAACACTATTTACACCCGGGTGTCTAGTCAACACTCTATTTACACCCGGGTGACTAAAGTCAACAATGCTATTTATACCCGGGGACTGTAGTCAACAACACTATTTACACCCGGGTGACTATAGTCAACAATGCTATTTACAACCGAGTGACTATAGTCAACAATGCTATTTACACCCGGGTGTCTATAGTCAACAACACTATTTACACCTGGGTGACTATAGTCAACAATGCTATTTACACCCGGGTCACTATAGTCAACAACACTATTTACACCCGGGTGTCTAGTCAACAACACTATTTACACCCGGGTGTCTAGTCAACAACACTATTTACACCCGGGTGTCTAGTCAACAACACTATTTACACCCGGGTGTCTAGTCAACAACGCTATTTACACCCGGGTGACTGTAGTCAACAACACTATTTACACCCGGGTGACTATAGTCAACAATGCTATTTACAACCGAGTGACTATAGTCAACAATGCTATTTACAACCCGGGGGTGTCTATAGTCAACAAACACTATTTACACCTGGGTGACTATAGTCAACAATGCTATTTACACCCGGGTCACTATAGTCAACAACACTATTTACACCCGGGTGTCTAGTCAACAACACTATTTACACCCGGGTGTCTAGTCAACAACACTATTTACACCCGGGTGTCTAGTCAACAACACTATTTACACCTGGGTGACTATAGTCAACAACACTATTTGCACCTGGGTGACTATAGTCAACAATGCTATTTGCACCTGGGTGACTATAGTCAACAATGCTATTTAACCCGGGTGACTATAGTCAACAACACTATCTACACCGGGTGTCTAGTCAACAATGCTATTTATACCCGGGTGACTGTAGTCAACAACACTATTTACACCCGGGTGACTATAGTCAACAATGCTATTTACAACCGAGTGACTGTAGTCAACAACACTATTTACACCCGGGTGTCTATAGTCAACAATGCTATTTACACCGGGTGACTATAGTCAACAATGCTATTTACAACCGAGTGACTATAGTCAACAACACTATTTACACCTGGCTGACTATAGTCAACAATGCTATTTACACCCGGGTCACTATAGTCAACAACACTATTTACACCCGGGTGTCTAGTCAACAACACTATTTACACCCGGGTGTCTAGTCAACAACACTATTTACCCGGGTGTCTAGTCAACAACACTATTTACACCCGGGTGTCTAGTCAACAACACTATTTACACCTGGGTGACTATAGTCAACAACACTATTTACACCCGGTGTCTAGTCAACAACACTATTTACACCCGGGTGTCTAGTCAACAACACTATTTACACCCGGGTGACTATAGTCAACAACACTATTTACACCGGATGTCTAGTCAACAACACTATTTACACCTGGGTGACTATAGTCAACAACACTATTTACACCTGGGTGACTATAGTCAACAACACTATTTACACCCGGGTGTCTAGTCAACAACACTATTTACACCCGGGTGTCTAGTCAACAACACTATTTACACCCGGGTGTCTAGTCAACAATGTTATTTACACCCGGGTGACTATAGTCAACAATGCTATTTACCCCCGGGTGACTTTAGTCAACAATGCTATTTACCCCCGGGTGACTATAGTCAACAATGTTATTTACCCCCGGGGGACTTTAGTCAACAATGTTATTTACACCCGGGTGACTTTAGTCAACAATGCTATTTACACCCGGGTGACTATCGTCAACAATGCTATTTACCCCCGGGTGACTATCGTCAACAATGCTATTTACACCCGGGTGACTATAGTCAACAATGTTATTTACACCAGGGCATACATTTGATTATGTTTTGAATGTGTATATGTTTATGTAAATAGACGAATAGCTGTGGTTAAGCTATTTTCACCCGGGTGCAAATAGACCCTCTTTTATTTTATACACTTTCATAGTTAATATAATATTACGAACTATAGTTATTTTTCTTCACAACACGGGCTCATAACACTTATGTCTTCCTTCTCTTCTATGAAAATGTTCCATCAGATCCTCCACATGTCTTCTTCTCTCTGATAGTAAAAGAAAAAGCTGGGAGTAAAGAAGCTTAAAGGGCCACGAGGTCAGGGCCGTAGAAAGAGAGAAGATTACCCACAATGCACTCTTTCTGCCAGCGTTTCACTCTTATGACTGCATCTGAAACACCACATCATGTGTAGAAAATTACCTAGTTCAAGGATTCAAGATTCAAGGCTTTTATTGTCATTCGTTCATAGCTACAGTGTAGTTATGACAATGAATAGTGTATTACAAGTAATTGGAATATTGATATGTAAGTTGCAAACAGATGAATGTTATGGATGTGCTTTCAAAAGTTCAGGTGTTTATCAGTCTTATTTCCTGTGGGATGAAACGTTATGAGTAATTTGGTCATTGAAGGCCTCTCAATAAAGAATCCCTTAGTTGTGCACGCGATGCGGCGCAGCAGGAAGTTTCCTGACGAGGCCCGTAAATCAGAATACCTGTATTAGTCCCACAGAGGGGAAATGTGCATCGTTACAGCAGGAAAGAGCCACAGACAGCTTAATGTTACATATGTTAAAAAAAAAGTACTAGGTTATGATATAATACCAAATATAATAAAAAAAATAAAAGTCAAAAAAATAACTTTTCGAAATACAAATCCTGTAACAGTTCTTAGGATTTAGCAGCCAGGTATATATTACACAGTTATTAATGGCATATGTATATCATGTATATATTGCACATATAGCACATATTGCACATAGTTGATTGGTATTTAGCAGCAAGGGGTGATATAGTCTGTGTTGTGATGTGTGTAGGGGAGGGGAGGGGGGGTCTACTAGGGGCTGTGCTGGTTGTATAGTCTGACCGCTGCAGGAAGGAAGGACCTGCGGTATCTCTCCGTGAGACAGCTGGGGTGCAGCAGAGGGGGTGGGACATATTGTCCAGCAGGGAGGACAGCTTGGCTGCCATTCTCCTGTCTCCCACCACCTCCAGTGTCCAGAGGACTCCCCAGGACAGAGCTGGCCTTCCTTACCAGTCTGTTCAGTCTCTTCCTGTCAGCAGCCGAGAGACGATTATGTCATAAGAGTGTCCAAAGATAGATATCGATGAAGGTTTCCCATAATGCACTGCTGTTTTATAGCCACACGTGGGCTTGCTGCCAGCTTTTTAACGAGCTCAGGGTAATTAGAGGAAGGGAGGTGTTAAAAAGTGTCTCTTCTCTCTACAGATGCAGCATGTGTTCGTCAAACTGCCGGGATTTAAAGCCATCTACGTGCTGGGGATCAGGTGAGCAGTGGTGGAGAGTACATTTACTCAAGTACTGTATACAAGTACTACTTTGATATACTTTTACTTCACTTTTCACCCCATGGTACTTTAGACTAACTAAACAAACTAAAACTAATCCAACCAAAAACATCATGAACACAAATGACAAAGGGAAAAAACTCTACAAATGAAATGCTTTTCAGACTAAGACAGAAGCCCTCATACATCTAGTTAAGTCAAAGTACATTTACTCAAGTACTGTATTTAAGTACTACTTTGATATACTTTTACTTCACTTTTCACCCCATGGTACTTTAGACTAACTAAACAAACTAGAACTAATCCAACCAAAAACATCATAAACACAAATGACAAAGGGAAAATAACTCTACAAATTAAATGCTTTTCAGAATAAAATAACTTGTTGAGAAAGTCCTCACACCAGTGTTGTAGTCAAGTCACCAATTCACGAGTCCAAGTCACTCTCGAGTCCCCACTTTTCGAGTCCGAGTCCAAGTCCGAGTCACCTAGGGAGAGGTCGAGTCCGAGTCCAAGTCCGAGTCACCTAGGGAGAGGTCGAGTCCGAGTCCAAGTCCGAGTCACTCAAGGAGTGTCCGAGTCGAGTCAGAGTCGAGTTTGAGTCGAGTCACGAGTCCTGAAAATCGGCACTCGAGTCCTCACTCATCTAGTGTAATCAAAGTACATTTACTCAAGTATCGTACTATTTTGACATACTTTTATTTCGTTTGAGTATAGGTCTTATCTACTCCATTACATCTTAGAGGCATCGTACTTCATGTACATATAACTGCATGTTTTATAAATATTATAGGTATTTTTTTATTTTGAAAAACATAGCAGGGTCAGCATGGTAGGAAAAAAAACAACAATTTAAAAACATTAAATAAATAGTTGTACAAATTCTGGTATAGTTGAAATATACAGTAGGCATTCATGTAAGCAACAGACAGAGGTGTAAAAACTAAGTACATTTATTAAAGTACTGTACTTAAAGGTGGGGTAGGTACATTTGAGAAACCGGCTCGAGATACACTTGTTGTTATATTCCATGGAATGCTCTTAACATCCCGATAGCAATGAATATCTGAAGTGCTTTGACAATAAATCCATAAAAACATCATCTGTGGAAGCCGTGGCGCTGTGAAAAGCACGACCAATCATCTGAGCCGGCCCGGCTAAAGTAACTGGATGGCCTACCTGCCTGTCAGCCTTCCATCTGTGCACAAACTGATCTCGTGCCCTCATTGGTCATGTGCGCGTTCGTGTGTGTTGGAGGAGGGGCTCTGTGAGGAAGGGGCAGATTTATTCCGGTTGTGTATTTTCAAATTCTAGCGCACTCGAGCTGCTTTCTCCGAAATTACCTACCCCACCTTTAAGTACTATTTTGACATACTTTTTTGCTACTTTATACTTTTACTACTCTACACTTCAGAGGCAAATAAAGTACTTTTTAACTCGTATTAGAAAGAAATAAAATATTAAAAAAACTAAAATTGTGTAGAATAAAAATGTAATATACTAAATCAAATAATATACAAAATATAATAAATGTCACTTTATTGGTGCATAAATAAATAATTTAAAATGGGAAATGAAAAGCAAATATTATAAATAAATAACTATGAAATATTTTAAACTTTCTTTTCTGCTCTTCAAGAGATTCAAGTGTAATGGGAGCATTTCCTGTCTTTATTCAGATAAAATTCAACATGAGATGAAGGAGAAAGTGTCCAGGAATTGAATGAGAATAAGAAATAAAGAAGCTTGGTGTTTCAGCCAATCAGAGACAGGCTCTGGATATATCTGAGACCTGTAATATACTGTTGAAGAAGAGTATAATAGGGGACCTTTAAGGTTAACTAAAGTTGTATTGAAGTTTCCTTGAGATATTTTATTAGCTCATGCTTATAGGAAGAATACATCCTGATCTCAAAGAGCTCTTGAGTGTTGAACACATCATTTATTAATCACTCTTATGATACACTATTGTCTGGCAGAGACCAAATCATTCAGATTACTGAAAATGACTGATTTCCATCTCAGTGTTTTTGTCCGTTCTTATCTCACTTTTCCCTGTTGAGCATTTTCAAGGTTTTCAATCAGACATGATAATCAGAATATAACAATGGCTGGTGGACTCGCTCATGTTCTCAGGGAGTATAATCTAATATATCACGAGGCTATTATTCCTTTTATCTGATGGGCTTTTCTTGAGCTAGCCTCGTTCCAGACGTATTATTCTTCTCCTCATTGAGATGTAGTTCAAAGCTGGGAAGAGGGACATCCAGAAAAATACTCACACCAAATATCTCAACAATTTTGTATAAACTGCAGAATACAGCAATGTTAGTAAAAGTAGAAGTACTCAGATCTTGTTCTTTAGTAAAAGTAGAATTACTCAGATCTTGTTCTTTAGTAAAAGTAGAAGTACTCAGATCTTGTTCTTTAGTAAAAGTAGAATTACTCAGATCTTGTTCTTTAGTAAAAGTAGAATTACTCAGATCTTGTACTTTAGTAAAAGTAGAATTACTCAGATCTTGTACTTGAGTAAAAGTAGTACTCTGATCTTGTTCTTTAGTAAAAGTAGAAGTACTCAGATCTTGTTCTTTAGTAAAAGTAGAAGTACTCAGATCTTGTTCTTTAGTAAAAGTAGAAGTACTCAGATCTTGTACTTGAGTAAAAGTAGAAGTACTCAGATCTTTTACTTGGGTAAAAGTAGAAGTACTCAGATATTGTACTTGAGTAAAAGTAGAAGTACTCTGATCTTGTACTTGGGTAAAAGTAGAAGTACTCAGATCTTGTACTTGAGTAAAAGTAGAAGTACTCAGATCTTTTACTTGAGTAAAAGTAGAAGTACTCAGATCTTGTACTTGAGTAAAAGTAGAAGTACTCAGATCTTGTACTTGAGTAAAAGTAGAAGTAATCAGATCTTGTACTTGAGTAAAAGTAGAAGTACTCAGATCTTGTACTTGAGTAAAAGTAGAAGTACTCAGATCTTTTACTTGAGTAAAAGTAGAAGTACTCAGATCTTGTACTTGAGTAAAAGTAGAAGTACTCAGATCTTGTACTTGAGTAAAAGTAGAAGTACTCAGATCTTGTACTTGAGTAAAAGTAGAAGTACCAGAGTGTAGGAATACTCTGTTACAGTAAAAGCATTCAAAATGTTCCTCAAGTAAAAGTATAAAAGTATTCTCATCAAAATATAGTTAAAGTAGCGACAGTAAAAGTAGTCATTGTGCAGATTGGTCCATTCAGAATAATATATATGATATGTTTTATAATGATTGATCATGAAAGTGTTCTCAAAGCTGGTAAAGGTGCAGCTAGTTTGAATGACTTTGTATACTGCAGGGTAGCTTGAGGATTTACTCCAGGTGGAACTAAAGTCTGATTTAACACTTGGTTATTTCACATCATTCATCCAGATCTGTGAAGTAACTAAAGGGATTAAATACATGTAGTGGAGGAAAAGTACACCATGTACCTCTGAACTGTAGTGGAGTAGAAGTACACCATGTACCTCTGAACTGTAGTGGAGTAGAAGTACACCATGTACCTCTGAACTGTAGTGGAGTAGAAGTACACCATGTACCTTCCCACCTCTACCTATTGGTGTTGTGAAGTCCTTTGGGTTAATCTTGTAGCTAGAATCTGATTTGACAGCGCTGTAGGAGTGAAACGGAGTAAAAGTACAACATTTACCTCTGAACTGTAGTTGTGTATAAGTACACAATAGCATCAAATAGAAATAAGTAAAGTACAAGTGCCTCAACATTGTACTGAAGTAAAGTATTTAATTACATATCACACAGGAAGGTGCTTGTGTTGTCACAGATGTTGTCTGACAGTTGAAGGTTTCCTGGCACTTAATCTGAACAAAATGCTCGTGTATTCTCTTCCTCTCCCTCTCGTTGTGTTTCTTCCTGTCACAGCTTCTTTTATTTCCCGCTCTTTAACTTTATTTTCTTCTTCCCAATGCCAGCGAGATGCAGGACTCGGACGGGTAATATAAAAACTCTGCCTGTTCCCGTGTGTTTGTGCAGCTACGCTTTGATTTGATGCAGAAAAAAATGCAGATTCATTTATTTTATAGAAGTGAAAAACCCCACAGGATGCAATGAGATCAATTAGAGAAAAACGCACTATGGATTCATGCATCAAATACATACTACGAGTTAGGAGTACTAGTATTTCTGTATTTAATACATCATATATTCATTTATGTCATTTATGAAGAAAATAATCATAATAATACTTTACATGTATATAGCCCTTTTCAAAATACACAATGACACTTTTACAAAAGTTACAATTAACAAAAACAGTCACACAAAAAACAAGCCATTTGTTTGGAAATTAGGAATTCAGCCTTTTTTTCATTTCCAAAAACAAAACCACTGCATTCTTGTTAATATAAAGGTTTCAGATTTAAAATTAAGTAATACTAACAATTGTAAAACGAACACCAAAGGTCACGATTTAATTAAAGTGTACATATTATTTTTGGGTTCATATCAGTATGTAGTGTCTCTACTTTAAAGAGTCCTCTCCTGCTGATGTTCAGGTGTATATCAGTATGTAGTGTCTCTACTTTAAGAGTCCTCTCCTGCTGATGTTCAGGTGTATATCAGTATGTAGTGTCTCTACTTTAAAGAGTCCTCTCCTGCTGATGTTCAGGTGTATATCAGTATGTAGTGTCTCTACTTTAAAGAGTCCTCTCCTGCTGATGTTCAGGTGTATATCAGTATGTAGTGTCTCTACTTTAAAGAGTCCTCCCTGCTGATGTTCAGGTGTATATCAGTATGTAGTGTCTCTACTTTAAAGAGTCCTCTCCTGCTGATGTTCAGGTGTATATCAGTATGTAGTGTCTCTACTTTAAAGAGTCCTCTCCTGCTGATGTTCAGGTGTATATCAGTATGTAGTGTCTCTACTTTAAAGAGTCCTCTCCTGCTGATGTTCAGGTGTATATCAGTATGTAGTGTCTCTACTTTAAAGAGTCCTCTCCTGCTGATGTTCAGGTTCATATCAGTATGTAGTGTCTCTACTTTAAAGAGTCCTCTCCTGCTGATGTTCAGGTGTATATTAGTATGTAGTGTCTCTACTTTAAAGAGTCCTCTCCTGCTGATGTTCAGGTGTATATCAGTATCTAGCTTTTCACCCTTCGTCTGAATCCAGAGCCCAGTCTGCTCTGATTGGTTAGCTGGCTGGCTCTGTTGTGATTGGTCAACCGCTTAGAGATGTCCCGCCCCTTTTTAAGCACTTTGAGCACCATGAAAAGCGCTATATATATAACATGTATATTATTATTATTATTAGCCACGTCCATCACATAAAATGTGTCGCAGCACTAGCCAATAGGAGCGGAGAATGTTCTGTAGTGATGTCACCATGTTCCAGAACTTTTGTATTTTAGCCTTTGCAGACCATTTACATGCACTTAAACCTATAGAACACACTACAGGGAAGATTAAGCTAAATGTAGAATAGGGCCTCTTTAAATACGGCTGAAGTCAAAGGAGAAAGAGGATTATTACCTCAAAACAAACGTCTTGTTGTCCTCTGAGGACGGAATATCCTTTGAGAGATTATCTCCCCTGTGAGTGTCTTTGTAATTAATTGTTGACTCGATGGGTGGAAGTTTCTCCCCTCGTTAATGATCCTCTACCTGTGGAGTGTGCCGCTGTGTCGACCAATAAGGAGAGGGGGGGGCGCCCTCTAATCTCACCAAGGACTCAGAAGGGCTAAACTACAGCACACCTTTTAAAGGTCTCCTATTATGCAAAATGCACTTTTTGATGTCTTTATACATAAAGAAGAAGTAGTTAGAAGAAGTATTCTGTACTTTACTGGGAGCCAGTGTAAATCTGTTGAGTGATGTCGTCCTTTTTCCTTGTTGTTGTTGTTGTTGTTGTTGTTGTTGTTGTTGTTGTTGTTGTTGTTAGTAGACGGGCTGCAGCATCTTGTCAAGCTTTTTGATGGGAACGGTTGGACAGCCTTATAGAAGGGTTATAAAAGCATGAATTCGTTTTTCTGCAACGTTTGGATTTAGGACCAATCAGGAATTAAGGTGTGTAGAAATTAGTCGACATTTTTTTACTTTTGCATTATTGATCAGATGTTTGTATAGGTCCATATCAGAACTAAGGAACTAATATCTTAAGAAAAGGTCAGAAAGCTTGTCATAACTGCAGAGTTTCTCCAGTTATTGAAGTCGTTGATTAGTGAATACTTTGTTGACGTCACCTGGGAATCGTAAGTAGTGGGTGAGGCTTTGAAAAAGAGACAAAGTGGAAGAAGAAACAAAGCCGTCTGCATGTCAGATTCATGAAAGCAGATCTGAGAAACTGAGCTGTGCACACGAGGAAACAAAAGGGAAAGCATGAGGCTCTATTCAGGAGGGCTGAGCTCCCAAGGACAGAAGTTCAAGGCTCATTTCTCGCCTTGTAAAGTTAAAAGAGTCTAATGTGTGGGCTGCAGAGGGAAGAACAAAGACAAGCTTAGAGGAGATGAGGCTGATGACATGTAGAGGAAACAGGTGAAGCACAGTCAGAGGATTCAAACACATTTACACACTATAGCAGCATAAAAATAACGAACATAAACAAACAAAACAACTCATTTTATTTCACGTGCATTTGGCTAATGTTGGGCTATAAAGGACTACAGCACGGTCACATGACTTCACGTCACCACCGCTAAGCTAAAGGTGGCTAATGTTGGGCTATAAAGGAACTACAGCACGGTCACATGACTTCACGTCACCACCGCTAAGCTAAAGGTGGCTAATGTTGGGCTATAAAGGAACTACAGCACGGTCACATGACTTACGTCACCACCGCTAAGCTAAAGGTGGCTAATGTTGGGCTATAAAGGAACTATAGCACAGTCACATGACTTCACGTCACCACCTAAGCTAAAGGAGGCTAATGTTGGGCTATAAAGGAACTACAGCACGGTCACATGACTTCACGTCACCACCGCTAAGCTAAAGGAGGCTAATGTTGGGCTATAAAGGAACTACAGCACGGTCACATGACTTCACGTCACCACTGCTAAGCTAAAGGTGGCTAATGTTGGGCTATAAAGGAACTACAGCACGGTCACATGACTTCACGTCACCACCGCTAAGCTAAAGGTGGCTAATGTTGGGCTATAAAGGAACTACAGCACGGTCACATGACTTCACGTCACCACCGCTAAGCTAAAGGTGGCTAATGTTGGGCTATAAAGGAACTACAGCACGGTCACATGACTTCACGTCACCACCGCTAAGCTAAAGGCGGCTAATGTTGGGCTATAAAGGAACTACAGCACGGTCACATGACTTCACGTCACCACCGCTAAGCTAAAGGTGGCTAATGTTGGGCTATAAAGGAACTACAGCACGGTCACATGACTTCACGTCACCACCGCTAAGCTAAAGGTGGCTAATGTTGGGCTATAAAGGAACTACAGCACGGTCACATGACTTCACGTCACCACCGCTAAGCTAAAGGTGGCTAATGTTGGGCTATAAAGGAACTACAGCACGGTCACATGACTTCACGTCACCACCGCTAAGCTAAAGGCGGCTAATGTTGGGCTATAAAGGAACTACAGCACGGTCACATGACTTCACGTCACCACCGCTAAGCTAAAGGTGGCTAATGTTGGGCTATAAAGGAACTACAGCACGGTCACATGACTTCACGTCACCCCGCTAAGCTAAAGGTGGCTAATGTTGGGCTATAAAGGAACTACAGCACGGTCACATGACTTCACGTCACCACCGCTAAGCTAAAGGCGGCTAATGTTGGGCTATAAAGGAACTACAGCACGGTCACATGACTTCACGTCACCACCGCTAAGCTAAAGGTGGCTAATGTTGGGCTATAAAGGAACTACAGCACGGTCACATGACTTCACGTCACCACCGCTAAGCTAAAGGTGGCTAATGTTGGGCTATAAAGGAACTACAGCACGGTCACATGACTTCACGTCACCACCTAAGCTAAAGGTGGCTAATGTTGGGCTATAAAGGAACTACAGCACGGTCACATGACTTCACGTCACCACCGCTAAGCTAAAGGCGGCTAATGTTGGGCTATAAAGGAACTACAGCACGGTCACATGACTTCACGTCACCACCGCTAAGCTAAAGGGCTAATGTTGGGCTATAAGGAACTACAGCACGGTCACATGACTTCACGTCACCACCGCTAAGCTAAAGGTGGCTAATGTTGGGCGGGATGACGTTTAGTCGTCACATTTAGACACTTGTTAGCAACCTCCGTTTTAAGTTCAACAGTGGGGTATTTACTGATGTATTTATGTCGTAGAATTAAAATCTCTTCAGCTTGTTTTAACCACAGACCTCATTTCAGGCTGACAACCAAAAATGTATTCACAAAACCATTGACCTCCAGACCAGTTGACAGGAAAAATATAATTCCTGCACCTCTCTCAGCTGACCATAGCTCTTAGTTTCCTTAATCATATTGTTTTTGCTTTAGGTATCGTTAACCTTTATTCTGTAGCATTTATAAAAGTTGTGAGAGCCATTCCCATTATATATATCTTTGGCTTTAAATGCATAATACCTGTTACTGTTTAAACTGACTTGCAAAAGGCCACAGCACACGGTGTCAACAACCAAAAACATCAGGGAATACACAATAGAAAAAAGGCCTAAAATACATCAAAAGTCTGTAAAGAGGACACAAGGTGTGTGTTTACAGATACGGGACTCAATCAGGTCCAAACCAGACAAATAGCTGTCTGAGTCTGGGACAAAGTGATGCCAGGGAGCCGCCACTGCCATCTAATGAAGAAGTGCTTTTGTTTGGCCATTCGCACAAAAGCATAGAAATTCGTATAATCAGAGTCTGAGCAAATCAGCTTATTCTCTCTTGATGATGATAGCCGTGCAGAATACAGATGAAGCTTTGATGCACACACACTTTTAGCTTCAGATATTCATGCCTGGCCTTCTGAGTGGCATCTCTCTTTTACTCTTTCACAACTTCTGATTACTTCTGCTGGTCTCCTGCTGCGAGATAAACTCCCCGGAGCTCATGCTGGAGCCAGAATCCCTTAAATCCAACGTTATAATTAACATTTGCAGGACGTGTGACTCTGAGAAAAACATTAGGCCTGCACATATAGATTAGTTGATTAACACATTTTAGTTTGAAAGAAAATCAGAGAGATGATTTCTTGTTTTCATGCCTGGAGAAATCTCTCTATGGATATAGATCAATACATTGCACGTCCTCATTTAACCTCATAATTAAACGTGTACATGAGTTCAAAAACACTGCAGTTCCCTTCAGCGTTTTAGCTTCTTTTAGCTCATTTTTGTGTTGTTAGTGTCAGAAAAATACTGTTAGCTTTAACCAACTCTTAAGGGAAATAAAACTCCTCTCTCGTTTTATACTAGAACATCAAGTGTCGTATCAGCCCTAATCTAATCACACGAATAAATGTGTACAAATGTTTAAAACAACACTTATACTTATTATTGTTGATCAACGCTACGTGTATTGTAAAAAGGATAAAGCTCTTAGTAAAATACCAACATAAAATGATCCCATTTCCTCAGTTTCGTTCAGACTTTTAGCTTCTTTTAGCTGATTATTTTGGTTTTTTAATACCAGAAATAGTGTTAAAGTTAGGGTTAGGCTCAACCATTACTAAATCCATCTTTTAGCTGCTTACTAGTCTCTTACTGTGTGTATCTGCTGAGCAGGCAGTGTACAGAAAGAGTTATTAGAGCATTGTTTCCTTTAGAGTTTTATCTTCTTTTAGCTCATTGTTTTGGTTTTGATTAATTGATTACGTGTAGTGCAAAAAGGATGAAGTTCGAAGTGAAATTCTGCAGAAAATGATCCGATTTCTTCGGTGTTTTAGCTTCTTTAAGCTCATTTGTTTTGGTGTTTAGTGTCAGAATTAACCTGTTTAATTAATCTTTAGCTATGATTTTCCTAAGGGAAATATATTCCTCTGGTGTAGTGCAAAAAGGATGAAGTTTGAAGTGAAATTCTGCAGAAAATGATCCAATTTCTTCAGTGTTTTAGCTTCTTTTAGCTCATTGTTTTGGTTTTGATTAAATGACTACGTTTGGTGCACAAAGAATGAATATCGTAGTGAAAACCTGCAGTTTCCTTCAGCGTTTTAGCTTCTTTTAGCTATTTTTTGTTAGTGTTAGTGTCAGAAATAACCTATTTAATTAATCTTTAGCTCTGATTTTCCTAAGGGAAATATATTCCTCTCGTGTAGTGCCAAAAGGATGACGTTCGTAGTGAAAACTTGCAGAAAATTATCCAAGTTCGCCACTGTTTTAGCTTCTTTTAGCTCATTGTTTTGGTTTTAATGCCACCATGACTTCTGATTACCTGCTGCGTGTTGAACTCTCCCTGCAGATCATCACCAGAATCCCTTAAGTCCCTTGTGGCACTAACACAAATCACCATAACAGTCTTAACATGTAGATAAGTTGATTAAAACATTTTAGTGTGAAGAAATAATCACAGAGATGTTTTCTTCGTTTCAGTCCCGGAGGAATCTCGGTGCACTACTCTCTCATCTTTGAGATAACGTCCCGAAAATCAGCTCTGAGGAAGCAGAGTTGGCGACCAAAAGCCCGGAGGATAGAGTCATCGCTGATCTTAGAGAAATGGTGACCAAGGCTTTACGAGAAGAAGCCTCGCTGCCGATCGATCTAAACTCCCTTAACTTCGAACCAGGTGCAGTGCTAACATCTCTAAACAGAGGCACAGTCTATATTGTAGTCCTTAGTGTCGGCATGTGAAATAACAGCAGTGGAAATGCTCTGAAACCCAACCACCTCATGTATAAAAATGCATTATTCTCCTTTCTTTTGGACAGAAGTGATCCACCTACCAGCCCTCTCAGCAACCTCTACAATTGAAGTGGTGAATGAGGTAAGAGGTTTAATTCATGCTACACGAAATATACTCCAGAAAGGATAATATTGAATATACTAATTAAGGAAAGAGTATGTGGAGAAAAGCATGTAATATATCATGCATAGTATACATTATATATTGATTCACAGTGGAATTGACACCTTTTAAAGTTGCCTTTTCACATCACATAGGATGATTTAATTAGTTAGTAAAGACTCCTTAATGCACAAGGGGTCCTAAATGTATGGGAATTGGAGATTATAATATCTAATGTTGCTTTAAATTAGCTAGGGACTGTTCATGTTCAGGGTATATACTTTTTAGTCATTAATTGGGACTAATTAAGATACACACTCTCTCCGTTATTCAATATAATTTGTGAAAAATGACAGAAATCTCTAAAAGATTTGCTCCTGAAGGAATTATAAGGAAAAAATAAAGGGTCATGTTCAATAAAAAATACTGATACCAAACCCTCAAAAACCTGCAAAATCACTGACTAATACCAACAAAGGCAACCTTTTTTAATGTATAAATCCTGTCTTTTACCCAGCCGGATTCTCACAACGAGTTTGAGGTTTCCACTGTGGAGCCAGAGGTGGATAAACCCCGGCTGGAGGTCCCTCTCACCCCCATGGAGAAGGAAAACGCTCTCGTGACCCTCCTGGATCCCACCGCCGTCCCCGATGATGAGACCACGGCGCTGACGGGAGGGATGGCGGAGAGAAACGATAACTCTCCAGCCTCTCAGGATATTACAGAGGAGGAAGAGGCAATTTATGTGGGTGAGCCAGAGCTATCAAATGAAGGATTGCCAATCATTACACATGAGATTGAAACCATTCATCACGACGAGATTGGTGAACTCGTGAGAGACTACATCCCGACATCTCCGGTGATTCTGGAGCTGGAGACGGACGCTCCATATATCAATCTGTCTCCTAACCTGATATCAGAGGAAGACCTGACTCCTGTTGAGGAAGAAGGGGAGGATTTGGATGTTGTCACCCCCACCTCACAGGTATTATTCACTACAGCTGCTTTTGCTGAGGAAGTGACAATCACAACACTTTCAGGAATCACAGGCCAACCGCCCACTGAGGCAATGGTGAACGTAGAAGAAAACGAAGACGTTAACGCTTTACCGGGTGAGGAAGAGGCTGGATTGGGTGTCCCGGAAACAGAGGACGTTTTAGAGTTGCAGGTTGAAATTCTAGAGCCAGAGGAAGAAGTGGCTGAAGTTTCAGAGACAGAAGAAGAAGAAGTAGTTGAAGTTTCAGAGCCAGAAGAAGAAGTAGTTGAAGTTTCAGAGCCAGAGGAAGAAGTAGCTGAAGTTTCAGAGACTGAAGAAGAAGCTGAAGTTTCAGTGACAGAAGAAGCTGTAGAAAATCAAGAGGAAGTCCAGGATCAGAGCCAGAAGAATCTGAACCAGAAGCTGAAACAAGCGATGGCGCTGTTGAGATTTTGAACGAAGAACATGCCGAAGAAGAAGTCGAAGTTCTGCAGCCAGAAAAAGAAATAGTTGAACTGGAAGGAGAGGGTAACGAGGAACCAGAAGAAGGTATATCTGAGGTTTTAAATGCAGTGGAATCAGAAGAAACAGAACCCGAAGTTCCAGAGGAAACAGAACCTGAAGTTCCAGAAGAAACAGAACCTGAAGTTACAGAGGAAACAGAACCCGAAGTTCCAGAGGAAACAGAACCCGAAGTTCCAGAAGAAACAGAACCTGAAGTTACAGAGGAAACAGAACCTGAAGTTCCAGAAGAAACAGAACCTGAAGTTACAGAGGAAACAGAACCTGAAGTTACAGAGGAAACAGAACCTGATGTTCCAGAAGAAACAGAACCTGACGTTCCAGGAGAAACAGAACCTGAAGTTACAGAGGAAACAGAACCTGACGTTCCAGAAGAAACAGAACCTGAAGTTCAAGAAGAAACAGAACCCGAAGTTCCAGAAGAAACAGAACCTGAAGTTACAGAGGAAACAGAACCTGAAGTTCCAGAAGAAACAGAACCTGACGTTCCAGAAGAAACAGAACCTGGAGCTCCAGAAGAAACAGAACCTGAAGTTACAGAGGAAACAGAACCTGAAGTTCAAGAAGAAACAGAACCTGACGTTCCAGAAGAAACAGAACCTGAAGTAGAAGAAGAAACAGAACCTGAAGTTCCAGAGGAAACAGAACCTGAAGTTCCAGAAGAAACTGAACCTGAAGTTCCAGAAGAAACAGAACTTGAAGCTCCAGAAGAAACAGAACCTGAAGCTTCAGAAGAAACAGAGCCAGAAGTTCCAGAAGAAACAGAACCTGAAGTTCCAGAGGAAACAGAGCCAGAAGTTCCAGAAGAAACAGAACCTGAAGTTCCAGAAGAAACAGAACTTGAAGTTACAGAGGAAACAGAACCTGAAGTAGAAGTTGCTGAGGAGGAAGCAGTTGATGTTGTGAAACCTGTAGAAGAAGAAGAAGAAGTCCCGGAGGTTCCAGAACCAGAGGAGGAAGTGGTGGAGATTTCAGAGGTAGAAGAAGAAGAAGTTGTTGAACCTACAGCCCCAGCTGAAGTTGTGGTTGAGGTATTGGAACCAGCACCAGAACCAGAGCATGAACCTGAAGATAACATAGTTGAGGAAGCAGAATCAGAGGAACCAGAACCAAGTGAACAACTGGTTGAGGTTGTAGAGGAAGATCCAGAAACAGGGAAAGATTCAGAAGAAGTCGCACAACCAGAGGAGAAAGTGGTTGAGGATGAACAACCAGCAGAAGTTGGACCAGAACCACAGGAAGAGGTAGTTGAGGATGAACAACCAGCAGAAGTTGGACCAGAACCACAGGAAGAGGTAGTTGAGGATGAACAACCAGCAGAAGTTGGATTAGAACCACAAGAGGAAGTAGTTGTGCCGCCAGCAGAAGAGTTACCCGAAGTTTCAGAGCCAGCATCAGAAGAGGCAGTCCCAGAACTAAATCCAGAGGAGGAGATAATTGAGCTTTTAGAACCAGAACCTGAGGAAGATGTTACTGAGCCGGCAGCAGAATCCATTAAAATCCTTCTGCCGTTTGACAGCGTGGAAGATCTGAACGTGGGAGAGGATACTGTTGAGATCATTGAAGATAACGAGTTCCTTCCACCAATCGGATTGGACCAACACCTTCCTCATGAGGAAGATAACTTACCCATCGTACCGGCAGACATCCAGCCTTCAGAGGAAGATGAACCCGTCATCGATGAGTCTTACATTGAGGAGGATGTTGACACGTCTGATATTGCAGGTGAGAAACATATAAATAATACGTTATTAAAGGGTGTGCATTGTGTAGATAGAGTCATGCACTGACATGTAAACAGATCATTAAACACCCTGATATATATTTATATTCTGTTTTTGGGGCTGCGCTCCTGCTGATACGTTTTTTTATTCAAAACTTGTTCAGTACTAAAGATATTATGGTATATACTTTACCAGAACAGAAACATATCACAACTATATTTGCTGCAGCGCTATGAGATGGGTTACAGAAACAAATACAGCTGTCAAAAATGTTCTGTGTGGAAAAAAGAAAAGAACTATAGGGCTTCCCTTTACTTTGGGGCGGTGACAATCAGAAGTTCTGTTTTTGTATCAGAAAGACATGGACAGAACTGCTGTTGCTAACATGCTAGCAGGCAAACACTGGCCGTTCGCTTACTGTTTCGGCTTCTAAAGTTCAAATAAATACAACTCGGAGCTCTCTTCCCTGCAGTCAAAAACCCCTGGATGTGACTCCTGATTACAGATCATATTTCTACAGAATCTCCGGCTTGTAAGCTGCCCTTTTTTTGACGCCATTCTAGCAACAACTTGCAAAAAGTCGGGTTTGATTTCTTGATGATTTCAGACATTACATTGCGTTAAGCTGCTGTTTTATCCACATTGACTTACAATAAGCCCAATCAACAATGAAGACACAGACTCAAGACAGCAAGAGTCCTGCAGGTACTTTCGTTTTCAAACAATTAAAAATGTTACTGCATTGGCTTCAAGCGCCAAAACCTTTCTATGTGCTACATAAAGATATTTATTCTTAAAGTGTAGATTCAAACTGCACATTTACCAGTTTGAATGTATTATGTTTAATTCATACTAACATGTATACAACCCTTTGTAAGCGATCATTAATGAATGATATGTTTCTGCCTGACTTTTCAAAGAGGTGACAGATCAAGACAACAACGACACATCAGAGGGAAGAGAAGAAGACTCGATATCTCCAGAAAGTGACGTCAGTGTAACGGAAACTCCGGTTTCAGACTCCTTCCCTTCACCTCCGGCAACCGAAGTGTCTGAACCCAACCCAACTTCAGACTCTGGACTCTTTGAAGGAGCAGAACCGGAGCCAGCGGTCGTCATTATCGATGAGAACTTGAACCCGTCAGTGCCGAAAGGAATCGAAATCCAAACCCCTCCACCGGCGACGGACGACATAATTGACGAGGCTGTACAGGATCTTGCAGTTGAGTTGGATCAATCGGACGTATCAACCAATGAAATTTCAGAATCAGAAGAATCAGAATCAGAAACAGGTTTATTACCAGGTAGGTTGACACGTACGAGGAATTTGACTTAGAGTCGTGGTGCATACATAAAAGTAAAACAAGAATTAAAAACACAGATGGAATTGATTTTAAATCCTGATTAAAACACTGATGATTTGAGCAGATTTGTTCCACATAGAAAACAAAGATTGTTAGATAAGGAGCCACTCCCCACGCCTCTCTGCGAAGTGATTGGTTTATAAAAACACAATGGTGCTCTAGGAGGAGATTCAGGTGATAGGGTGGGGGGGGTTACCTTGGTGGTGATTGGCTAATGGTTACACAAGCCAAAAAAACATTGTGACATCATAAAGTGGCCAAAATCTGATAAGCTCATTTTCAGACAGGTTTTTATATAAATGGATCAGGACAAAAGAGAGAGAATCTTTTTTCCTGAAACTTTCAGAGTCTCTTTACACAGAGGGGACACATGTTGATGTAGAAGAGACATGAAGAAGAGGGGACACATGTTGATGTATAAAAGACATGGAAAAGTGGATTTTGCATAATAGGTGACCTTTTAATGTAATGATTTCAGAAGAGGGGAGTGGCTTCCTGTCTGTTGTCGAGGAACAAACCAGTGCTCCCACCACAGCCCGGCCTCCAGTGAAATATCTCACCACGCCCTCCATGACCACAGCGAGCAACGGAAGAGAACTAGTGGTGTTCTTCAGTCTGCGCGTCACCAACATGGACTTCTCCCTAGACCTTTTCAACAAGACGTCGTCCGAGTACAGGTCCCTGGAGAGCACCTTCTTAGACGTGGTGAGTAGGAATTAATTAGAGTAAATAACATTGAGTTTCAGGCAGAAATACAGTACTACAGTATTTGTGACATAATGACTAGGTGTTAACTTGGCTTTACTTGAGACACAATAACTCGAAATGAAATACTTGTGACTTTACTTAAATCACGTTGACTTGTGGCAAGATGATTTAAAGTAAAATACTCGTGAAATAGCTGGACTTAGAAGTAAGAGGTTCATCAATTGACTTGACTTGAGATGCAACGACTCTAAGTTAAACACTCGTGACTCGTGGGCGCATTAAGAAAAAAACACGTACTAATTTGAGACTGTTTTTCAGTTTATTTCTCATATATTTATGGAGAGGACTCTTTAAAGTAGAGACACTACATACTGATATACACCTGAACATCAGCAGGAGAGGACTCTTTAAAGTAGAGACACTACATACTGATATACATCTGAACATCAGCAGGAGAGGACTCTTTAAAGTAGAGGCACTACATAGGGCCCCTTTAAAACATTATGGGGTAAATGTTGATTTCACAATGTAACAGCTGCAGAATTAGAAAGAAGAAAGAAGCGACTTACAATAAGTGCATTCAACCAAGAAGATACAAACTTGAAGAAAACAGAATCATATAAGTACATCAGGTTTCATAGAGCCAAAACATTTCAAGTGCTCCTCAACTGGCTTTAGATAAGCCAGTCCTCTGTTAGTATATAAGTGCTTTGTTAGCAATTCTTTGTTAGTAATTCTATCGCTCGAAGTGGAGTCGAAAGAGATGAGTTTTTAGTCTGCGCCGGAAGATGTGTAAGCTTTCTGCTGTCCTGATTTCAATGGGGAGCTCATTCCACCATTTTGGAGCCAGGATAGCAAACCCACGTGTTTTAGCTGATGGGAACTTGGGTCCCCCTCGCAGTGCGGGCGCAGCGAGCCGTTTGGGTGATGCAGAGCGGAGTGCACGTGCTGGGGTGTACGGTTTAACCATGTCCTGGATGTAGGAAGGGCCAGATCCGTTCGCAGCATGGTACGCAAGTACCAGTGTCTTGAAGTGGATTCTAGCAGTTACTGGAAGCCAGTGAAGGGAGCGGAGGAGCGGTGTGGTGTGGGAAAATGTCGGAAGGTTGAAGACCAGACGAGCCGCTGCATTCTGGATGAGCTGCAGAGGTCGGATGCAGCACTGCAGGTAGACCAGCCAGGAGGAAGTTGCAGTAGTCTAGGCGTGAGATGACGAGAGCCTGGACCAGAACCTGCGTCGCTTTCTGGGTCAGGAGGGGACGCATCCTCCTGATGTTGTAAAGAGTGTATCTGCAGCAGCGGGTTGTACCAGTGATGTTTGCAGTTAAGGACAGGTTGTTATCTAGGGTCACACCCAGATTCCTTGCAGTCTGAGTCGGGGAAACAACAGAGGGGCCGATGTTGATTGTTGTTGACTTACCCTTTATTTTACCCTAAAAATGCCTTTATATGTTTCTATTGACTGCTTTGAATCCTTTTTTCAACTGTGTATATATGTTTCCATCTCTAAAGCTGAAATGCATCAGTAAAACATTCATACTGGGCTCCCAGTGGTCACCATTAGAAAGCCATGTTTCCTCCAGTATCTCCCTGGTGGACATATTAAACATACCCAGAAATATGAGGCACAGTCAGCATTCCTTCACCCGATAAATTAATACTACATCTTTATGAGATGTGTGTTCCTCTGAGCCTCGGCACATCTTTCCAACAGGATAATAATGCTGAAAAGAGTGAGGCTAAATAAAAATCAATGTGAACACGTGTGGTCTTGTAACCCTGGTTAACAAGACTTTATCTTTAGTCTGGGAACAAATGAAGAGGCGTACAAATATGAGCTGCAAATCTACAAGCAGGACTGTTTCAAGGAGTGTGAAAATGTCCCTTTTTAAATGCATTTTTTTGGCAGTTTTTTATTTTGTTTCATTAATTTATGTCATGTAATTCCTGTCCCCTGGTCTGGAAGTCAATGGTTTCCCGAATGTGTTTTTTGGTTGTTAGCCTGAAATAAAGTCTGTGGTTAACACAAGCTGAAGAGATTTTAATTCTACGACATAAAGTATGTCAGTATATACCCCACTGGTGGATTTAAAAACAGATGTTGCTAATAAGTGTCTAAATGAGAAAATAAACGTCATCACGCCGAACATTAGCCTCCTTTAGCTTAGCGGTGGTGACGTGAAGTCATGTGACCGTGCTGTAGTTCCTTTATAGCCGAACATTAGCCACCTTTAGCTTAGCGGTGGTGACGCGAAGTCATGTGACCGTGCTGTAGTTCCTTTATAGCCCAACATTAGCCACCTTTAGCTTAGCGGTGGTGACGTGAAGTCATGTGACCGTGCTGTAGTTCCTTTATAGCCCAACATTAGCCTCCTTTAGCTTAGCGGTGGTGACGTGAAGTCATGTGACCGTGCTGTAGTTCCTTTATAGCCCAACATTAGCCACCTTAGCTTAGCGGTGGTGACGTGAAGTCATGTGACCGTGCTGTAGTTCCTTTATAGCCCAACATTAGCCTCCTTTAGCTTAGCGGTGGTGACGTGAAGTCATGTGACCGTGCTGTAGTTCCTTTATAGCCCAACATTAGCCACCTTTAGCTTAGCGGTGGTGACGTGAAGTCATGTGACCTTGCTGTAGTTCCTTTATACCCTAACTTTTTGCTTCAGAAATGGTGGTGAAGTGGTTTTAATATGCGGAGATTATCCTGCTAAACATATCATAAACGTTGTTTGAGATTAAGTTCTGCAATAATCTGAAAGCCAATGGAGAAATCCCATTGGCTTTTTGTGGAATTGGCCACTTTTTAAAAATGGTTTTCCCCATTACTCACTGAGGGCGTAAAGGAGGTCTGCACAATGTAAAGCTAGGAATAAATGATTCCTTGAAGCCATTTATTTTTAAGATTTACAGTTCACACACTTTATTTGTGCTCCGTTGATCATTTATTTGTCCTACACTGGATTCGATTCGTCATGTTTGCACAATAGCTCCTTCCCCATTAGTCACTTAGACACAAACACATGAGAGAAGACCAACGTCACCCTTTAAGTGCCGTGCAAAAGTAAGGGGTATATTTTTGATGAATGTCCTGCCGCTGTAAACTGGTGTTGTTTTGTATCCCCACGCTCCCCAGAGAGGTCGTTACAGAGTAACACCCTTATCACCGCACACATCACTGCGAGTGAACCAGCAGAGAGCCAGAGTAAGGTTACACTATTTACAGAGAAACTTAGAAGAAAACCTCCAAGACGTGTTTTTCCGCGTGTCTGCAGGTAATTGTGTTAAAATTTACCCCACAGTTTTAAAGAAAGGCAGAAGCTGCATATGGATGGCGGATAAAAGGAAATCTAGTTATTTAACAAGATTCAAAGGCTTTAGTGCTGAATCAAATGCTTAAATCCAGGCTCCTCCAACAATGCACAGAAACGAATATTGCAAGAAGAAAACTGTGCAAGAATATAAGGAATAAGTTCGACTTAGGCAATTATTATGTATGTTTTTCCGTATGCTAACACTTTTTTAAGCGATGCAAAAAGGCTTGTTTCTTTATTTTGCTTTATTTATATTCTATTTTTACAAATAAGTGTATTTTAAATCAACTTTTATTTAGTCAATATATAAAAAGTAAAGAAAAAAGGGTTTCTCTCCACCCAAAAACAGATGCATTGCATTAATGCACATCACGTGAACGACATCTTGTTCTTTGGTCTTTCTTAATTCTGTGAGCCGTGTTCATCAACTCTCTGACCGCTTCTTGAACATGTCTGTATGTATGTAGTGTCTCTACTTTAAAGAGTCCTCTCCTGCTGATGTTCAGGTGTATATCAGTATGTAGTGTCTCTACTTTAAAGAGTCCTCTCCTGATGATGTTCAGGTGTATATCAGTATGTAGTGTCTCTACTTTAAAGAGTCCTCTCCTGCTGATGTTCAGTGTATATCAGTATGTAGTGTCTCTACTTTAAAGAGTCCTCTTCTGCTGATGTTCAGGTGTATATCAGTATGTAGTGTCTCTACTTTAAAGAGTCCTCTCCTGCTGATGTTCAGGTGTATATCAGTATGTAGTGTCTCTACTTTAAAGAGTCCTCTCCTGCTGATGTTCAGGTGTATATCAGTATGTAGTGTCTCTACTTTAAAGAGTCCTCTCCTGCTGATGTTCAGGTGTGTATCAGTATGTAGTGTCTCTACTTTAAAGAGTCCTCTCCTGCTGATGTTCAGGTGTTATCAGTATGTAGTGTCTCTACTTTAAAGAGTCCTCTCCTGTGATGTTCAGGTGTATATCAGTATGTAGTGTCTCTACTTTAAAGAGTCCTCTCTGCTGATGTTCAGGTGTTTATCAGTATGTAGTGTCTCTACTTTAAAGAGTCCTCTCCTACTGCTGTCATACTAATACAAACAGATGAGGAAAGTTTACACGGATATATTATCGTGAGATTCTGTGCCTTCAAAAGATGTTGATAGATGCTCTAGATTCTGATCCACTGAGACATATATAAAGCGATATAATGCTTTCACACCTGGCTGGCTGAATTTATAGGTTTGAAAATTGCTGAAAGAAATGTGGGATAATTGTGGTTCACAACTCAACTGAATATACGACAGGTTTTGTCCTTTTTAGGCATATTAATGCAGAAATAAGTTTCTTTAAATCAGGGAAATAAAACCTCTTCCTCTCTCCCTGCTGCTGTTTATCGCTGACAGCAGTGGAAAAAACGGAGTTAAAACGCTGAAACACTCAGTAATTATCTCAAAAATATATAAATAAATCTGCTCAGGACAATGTATTGCCTCGTAGGAGAAAAAAGAGACTTTCTCCCAGTAGATTTCATTTTGCTGAACTGTTTTGTTAACTGCATCAATAGAGGTAATTATGTCCGGCCTTATGGGATTTAGAGAAAGCAGCACATATTGAGAGTTGAATTTGCTTGCTGTGCAGAAAGGCTGCTGGAGCTTTTGGGGAGTTTAACTGGATTTGAAAAGATGCTCATGTCTTGATGAGATTTCTACTCTGAGGTGACCTTGATGGGACGAGATGTGAAGAAATGTGACGAAGGAAACTGTTGTTCATCTCTTAGTCAACAACATAATCACATCAGCGGCAGCCGCTGATATATTCATCACAGCAAGACGCTCAAACACCAGCTATACAACACATTTCCTGTTGCTGCATCATTCAACAATGACCGTAAATATTTGTGATGTGCGGGGGAAACGGTACCCATGCTTGATAAATCAGATTTTATTGAGATTTGTTAACTTAATATGCATCTGTCTGACGTCTGTTAGCGAACTAGATCATCTATCAACATAATTTGAAGGCACAGAATATCACAATAATATATCTGTGTAAACTTTCCTCATCTGTTTGTATTAGTATGACAACGTAAGTTCAACAAATCACACAACAAGAAACACGCTTTGTACACCTGAACATCAGCGGGAGAGGACTCTTTAAAGTAGACACTACATACTTATATACACCTGAACATCAGCGGGAGAGGACTCTTTAAAGTAGACACTACATACTGATATACACCTGAACATCAGCGGCAGAGGACTCTTTAAAGTAGACACTACATACTGATATACACCTGAACATCAGCAGGAGAGGACTCTTTAAAGTAGAGACACTACATACTGATATACACCTGAACATCAGTAGGAGAGGACTCTTTAAAGTAGAGACACTACATACTGATATACACCTGAACATCAGCAGGAGAGGACTCTTTAAAGTAGAGACACTAAATACTGATACACACCTGAACATCACCAGGAGAGGACTCTTTAAAGTAGAGACACTACATACTGATATACACCTGAACATCAGCAGGAGAGGACTCTTTAAAGTAGAGACACTACATACTGATATACAACTGAACATCAGCAGGAGAGGACTCTTTAAAGTAGAGACACTACATACTGATATACACCTGAACATCAGCAGGAGAGGACTCTTTAAAGTAGAGACACTACTACTGATATACACCTGAACATCAGCAGGAAAGGACTCTTTAAAGTAGAGACACTACATACTGATATACACCTGAACATCAGCAGGAGAGGACTCTTTAAAGTAGAGACACTACATACTGATATACACCTGAACATCAGCAGGAGAGGACTCTTTAAAGTAGAGACACTACATACTGATATACACCTGAACATCAGCAGGAGAGGACTCTTTAAAGTAGAGACACTACATACTGATATACACCTGAACATCAGCAGGAGAGGACTCTTTAAAGTAGAGACACTACATACTGATATACACCTGAACATCAGCAGGAGAGGACTCTTTAAAGTAGAGACACTACATACTGATATACACCTGAACATCAGCAGGAGAGGACTCTTTAAAGTAGAGACACTACATACTGATATACACCTGAACATCAGCAGGAGAGGACTCTTTAAAGTAGAGACTTAGTTACTTTCCATTTCTGACCAGGCCTTCATATAAATGTACGGCATCATATCTTTTTATCGACTGTTTTCATAGTTGTATTGCAGCGTAACAAAAGAACACATTTGAAGCTTGAAGTTTTTACGACTTGAAGATGAGTTCATGGACTCTGTAATTCATAGTGTTATCTTTTACTGCATCGTACATTTTATCAACCGTTTCATTGTCACTTTGCAGGAGAGGCAATATGTTCTTTATGAGTTGAGCTGTGTTCAAAGTGAAGACATAAAGGTAGAATTTACGATGAGACGATTTAATCGCCCTAAAACTACATTTATAGGTTTTTTATTCGTCGCCTTTCCATAATTTTCTCAATGCAGGAGTTAGGCTTCTTCGTGGAGTCTGGTATTTACAGATAATTGTGTATTTATAGGTATTCATTTACAGCATATCAAATGTTTAAGTGCTGTTTCGTAGCCACATTAAAAGGGAAGCATGTTTTTAATCTTCCCTTTTTTTTGTTTCGCTCAATCCAGGACTTTTTAGGAAACGTTATAATCTCCTACTAATATCGTCCTTGCATGACTAAGCTCTTTAGCTCATGTAAAACAGATGAGGCGTTTTGACAAACCAAACATTTGGGCATTAATATCAAATTATCGGTGAGATGTTGAACAGCTTCTTCCGTCCAAAGGATCTTTTGAGGCGTTGAACACTGGAAAAAATGCTGCTCCATGTTACGGGAAAAAAGGGAAAGCAACATAAAACCATTTGGGATTGGTAAAAATAAAGTGGTTTAATGAAACTCACATTAGAAAGGCATACAGGCAGAGTTTAAGAAAACCAAATGGCCAAAAGGGCGCAGGTTTAAACACACAAAACAAATATAACGAGAGGACGGCTCTTAAAGTAAAAGTACACCAATTACCTCTGAACTGAAGTGGAGTAGAAGTACAAAGTAGCATCAAATGGAAATACTCAAGTAAGGTACAAGTACCTCTAAATTGTACTTGAAGGTTTTCGATATCTTTTATACATAACTATGTGTCCCGGTGTGTCCCCGGTGTGTCCCCGGTGTGTCCCCGGTGTGTCCCCAGTGTGTCAGGAGACTCACAAAGTGTCAGGAAATAAAACCCTCTCTCTTTTCCTCCGTACCCACATCTCTAAAAACGGGGGAACAACGGAGCTGATCCAGATTTGCTGCGTCATGACGACATTACTAAAATGTGGGCGGGCTTTACACCCACGGGCCAATCAGAAACGTTGCTGTCAGAAACAATGAGACGTGTTTTGGAAGTAATATGGTCTGTGTTTACATTAGCATGCTAACACTCAGAGCTAACCTGTACTGGAGAGAGTGTGTGTGAAGACGCAGGAAATAAAAGGAACTCACCTTGTGGTAAACCTGAGAGAGAGAAAGAGTTTGAGCTCCATACTGTTTCAGAAATAATCCTTGATGTGGTTTGGAACATGATATGGAGTTTAATCACGGCAGCATTTAGCTGAGTTTCTTGGTATATCTTTTTTTTAAAGCTGCAGACCCAGAATCATCACTTTAGTAACAGGGCTGAAACAGAGGGATCTGAGGCTAAAATGCATGATCTATTTGGTATTTTGAGCAAAACAAATCATAGACATGTTTTTTATTTATTTGTATATATATGAGACCCATAATGTATGCCTAAAAATAACATAATAGAAGACCTTTAAGTACAGTACTTGAGTAAATGTACTTTACACCTCTGGTGATGTTCCTGTCTGCTTCCTCTAGCTGATGCCGTACCTGCAGGCCAACCTGACGGGCTTCAAGAAGCTGGAGATCCTGAACTTCCGGCGGGGCAGCGTGGTGGTGAACAGCAAGGTGAAGTTCTCCCGCTCCGTCCCGTACAACATCACCGAGGCCGTGACGTGCGTCCTGGAGGAGTTCTGCTCCGACGCCATGAAGCACCTGCACATCCAGATCGACACACACTCTCTGGACGTGGAGCCAGGTATGTGCACACACACTTATTACACTTCTGAGACCAAAACACCCCGTTTGAACCCCCTTTTAATGATTTAATGATTGATGACTTCACGTCACCACCGCTAAGCTAAAGGTGGCTAATGTTGGGCTATAAAGGAACTACAGCACGGTCACATGACTTCACGTCACCACCGCTAAGCTAAAGGTGGCTAATGTTGGGCTATAAAGGAACTACAGCACGGTCACATGACTTCACGTCACCACCGCTAAGCTAAAGGTGGCTAATGTTGGGCTATAAAGGAACTACAGCACGGTCACATGACTTCAAGTCACCACCGCTAAGCTAAAGGCGGCTAATGTTGGGCTATAAAGGAACTACAGCACGGTCACATGACTTCATGTCACCACCGCTAAGCTAAAGGCGGCTAATGTTGGGCTATAAAGGAACTACAGCACGGTCACATGACTTCACGTCACCACCGCTAAGCTAAAGGTGGCTAATGTTGGGCTATAAAGGAACTACAGCACTGTCACATGACTTCACGTCACCACCGCTAAGCTAAAGGTGGCTAATGTTGGGCTATAAAGGAACTACAGCACGGTCACATGACTTCACGTCACCACCGCTAAGCTAAAGGTGGCTAATGTTGGGCTATAAAGGCACTACAGCACTGTCACATGACTTCCCTTCACTTCATGACCATTTTCTACCAGTTGCACATCTTCTAGGCCGCCAGTTTTCCTCTGATAGCATTCAGTTTTACTTTCAGCACAGCTCATGTTACAGCTGCAATATACAGTGTAGCCTGATGAAACGTGTGTGTGATAAAACACAAGCTAGCATCTCATAAATGTCCCATTGTTACTGCGATGTCTCTGCATGCCTCTCACAGCGTTGTGTTGTAATATTCTCCTCAGAAATATGCAGACACATTCAGACAGACTCAGTAATTAGGTGTGTTTGTCCTCCAACACACAGGGGGACTGTGCAGGACATTATAGAGCAGCAATAACAGTAATAAAGATGAGGAGTGAGCAGCAGAGAAACCACGGAAAGATATCACGTTTCTGCAGGAGGTCCTAAAATACTCTCAGTATCTGTGAGATATGCAACAAACTACATGCAGCACGCTTCTAGCATGTTTAATATATTCATGGTTATAGTTTTTAAACAATTAACATCTCATCAGCTTGTGTTAACCACAGACCTTATTTCAGATTAACAACCAAAAACATATCCAGTAAACCATTGACTTCCAGACTAGGAGTCATTTCAGGGTTTTAGGACTACAGAAAGGTATGGAAATATGTTGAAAAATACAAAAGACGTCCATTTTATTTGACCTTCTGGATTCCAATGCATCCATTTGGCAACAAACACACATTTTATCGCTTCAAATTCAAGCTTTTAAAGTTTAGGACATGTTGATATTTGAAATGTTTACACAGATATATAATTGTGAAATGTGTAGTTTGTCAGGACTGAGGTGTAGTTTGTCAGTTTGCAGGACTGAGGTGTTTTTATGGAGATATTTCAGAGATGAGAGGAGAAAGAAAAGCCTCTGAGTGTTTCCTCTCAGAAGTGTCCAAAAATCTCACATCTCAATCTGACAAGAGAGCTCATTAAAAATCAAACAGCAGCTCACTCTGTAGGAATATTAATCTTCTTCCTCTTCATCCTCATCCTCATCATCATCATCATCATCATCCTCCTCCTCCTCCTCCTCATCCTCATCATCATCATCATCATCATCATCCTCCTCCTCCTCCTCCTCCTCCTCCTCCTCCTCCTCCTCCTCCTCCTCCTCCTCCTCCTCCTCCTCCTCCACCACTCCCACTGTACATCTTACATTTATATCCAATCTAATATTTAATATTCCATTCCTTACACAATTAATGTATATATAATATCCTGCTTTATATTTGCTTACTGTACATTTGTATTTCCACTATGAGTTCAACATTCTGAAAGAAAAGTCAAATTATTAAAAAACTAAAACTCAGAGAAAAAAAGTCAAATCCAGAAAAAGTCAAAATTCTGACCAAAAAAAGTCAAATTTTAAGAAAAAAGGTCAAATTCTGTAGAATGAAGTGTGGGAGTGGGTTGATGACAGCGGTAGCATCATATTTAGCACAGGGTTATTTCAACAGATTCTTGTGAGTAATGGATGGACTAGCTTTTATTTCTATTGAGATGTTTACGTTTTGGATTGTTTATTTCTACTCTTTTAATTTCTCTAATGTACAATGTCTTTTTATGCTGCTGCAACGCAGGATCAATAAAGTACTTCTTCTCTTCTCCTCTTCCTCAGCGGATCAGGCGGATCCCTGTAAGTTCCTGGCCTGTGAGGAGTTCTCTCGCTGCGTTCTGAGCGGCAGGATGAAAGAAGCTCGGTGTGTTTGTGAACCTGGTTTCCTGTCAGTGGACGGACTTCCCTGCCAGAGTGTTTGTGACCTGAATCCAGACTTCTGCAGGTAGGAGAGGACTCTTTAAAGTACAGACACTATGTACTGATATACACCTGAACATCAGCAGGAGAGGACTCTTTAAAGTAGAGACACTACGTACTGATATACACCTGAACATCAGCAGGAGAGGACTCTTTAAAGTAGAGACACTACGTACTGATATACACCTGCACATCAGTAGGAGAGGACTCTTTAAAGTACAGACACTATGTACTGATATACACCTGAACATCAGCAGGAGAGGACTCTTTAAAGTACAGACACTATGTACTGATATACACCTGAACATCAGCAGGAGAGGACTCTTTAAAGTAGAGACACTACATACTGATATACACCTGAACATCAGCAGGAGAGGACTCTTTAAAGTAGAGACTCTACATACTGATATACACCTGAACATCAGCAGGAGAGGACTCTTTAAAGTAGAGACACTACATACTGATATACACCTGAACATCAGCAGGAGAGGACTCTTTAAAGTAGAGACACTACATACTGATATACACCTGAACATCAGCAGGAGAGGACTCTTTAAAGTAGAGACACTACATACTGATATACACCTGAACATCAGCAGGAGAGGACTCTTTTAAAACTGAACAGAGCAGGTTTTATATCCATGTCTACAGAGTGAAGTCCTTCCATGGGGATGAAGTGAAATCACCTGAAACCATGTCAGACATCTAGTCGATGAGTGAGTGAGTGAGTGAGTGAGTGAGTGAGTGAGTGAGTGAGTGAGTGAGTGAGTGAGTGAGTGAGTGAGTGTGAGTGAGTGGAATGCAGATCCTCTCACTCTGGACCCTCTATATATTTCATCATTTAAAATTCTCCTCCTCTGAACTCTGAGGCGGCAGCAGCTTTTCTGTCTGGTTTTTGGTGGAAGCATTCGAGTTGGATTTGCCCCCTGTGATTAACTCTGTTTGGTGTAATCCACTAGCAGTAAACAGTAAACAGTAAACAGTGAGCAGTAAACAGTGAGCAGCCCCCTGCAGTTTAATCTGATTCTGCCCGGCAAACGTGGAGGATAAAGACCTGTTAATCAGAAGAGGCAAATCAGTACGAAAGCACAGCAACTTGGGGTCCGACGACATGCTCCCCTGATCCGAAATCAGCGCACTATCCCCCTGAGCCACATATACAGAGCGGTGCAGTGATGACGTATCTTTGTAGTTCGACCCTGCAGGAAGCTGCTGGTTCCCTCGACTAAAAGCAACGGGATTTCTCCACAGGATTTTGAATATTGTAAAAAATAAGATCTGTGGAAAAAGAACCTGTTTGATAAATGCACGTTTTGTTCAGCCGGATAATCTCCACATGTCTTCCCTACTTTTATAATGATCGAATCATAAATCTAATGTCCAGAAGCTAAATGCTAACGTGATGCTACAAAGGAACTACAGGCGAGTCCAGCAGCACGACTTCAACGTCACGCCAACTTCAGATCCATATTCAAACACACAGATTCTAAATGGAAGGAGTTGAAGCGTTTGTTTGAACACTTTGCAGGAGGCAGGTACTTGCTTTCAAGCAGAACAGGGCTAACTAACTTAGAGGAGTGTTTACGTGTTCGGCGTAATGACGTACAACGTCCTCCACGACTTCTGTAGTCCTATTCAGCCACTTGGTAACAACCATCGTTTTTCAGACACGTCAACTCTTCAGAAATCACCAGTGGGGTCACTGCTGATGGGTTTAATGTCCTAGAACAAAACGTGATCTGTCTCTTCAATGTGTCTCAACCACAGACCTTAGTTCAGCTAAAAAACTCTGAGACGAGGGAACAGGAAGTGGGAAAATGCTCACTCACTTCCTGGTTTTAGGACTCATTACTGCACCACTCTATAGGAGACATAGCATTGAAATTAAAGACATGTTGACCCAATGCCTGCTCCCTTAGAACCTTTCGAAATACTCCTCACAGCGATTAGCGTAGATGAATTCATCACAAAGCATGTCATTCACTTCATTACTTTTTTGAATCGCTCGACAGCCCTATTTGAACTCACTGCTGCAGAAGGGACTCATCATTTAAGGATACATCAGTCAGGAGGAAAGAATATTCTTATCTAGTTAGTGTATCTCCACATCTCCTGCTCCGTGTGATTGTCCTGCTGCTTTCTCCGCAGCTCTTTCTGTGTTTCAACACTTTGCAGTTTGAGCAGGTTTTCTGTATCTCTGAATCTCGTCTCCAACACAAAGAGCTGCAGAGAAACAGCAGAGATGCTGCAGCTGCACTTCCTCTCTCACTCCTCACTTCCTCTCTTTTCCAGACACAGAGACAGCCTCGCCCTCTCAGGACTCTCCAGTTAAAGCGAAGCATCTGATTGGACGACACCTGAGAATAACACAACAGGTACGTTCGTTGAAGCGTCTCGTGCAATCAGAACATCGAGCTCATCAGCAGGGCTTCGATTTAAAAACCAGAGCTGCAGAACGTGGTGCTTTTTCATGACACGTTTTTTTACTGGATATGATATTACTTTTTATGACTTTTTTTTATTGATTTTTATGACATTTATAAGAATCACGATACTATGAGCTTTTTTTATGACTTTTATATTACTTTTTATTACTTTTATATGACTCTGGCCCAATCCCAAACCACGCCCTACACCCTCCCCCTACACACTACCCCTCCGTTTGCGCGTTTGCGCGGAGGGTCCGCCACACTACAGTAAGTGCTGTTCCAAACAGCGAGTCTGCATCGGTGCTGACTGGAGACCGGACTCTACCTGACCGGTCTCTACCTGACCGGTCTCTACCTGACCGGACAGGTAGAGACCGGTCTCTACCTGACCCGGTCTCTACCTGACCGGTCTCCACCTGACCCGGTCTCTACCTGTCCGGTCTCTACCTGACCCGGTCTCTACCTGTCCGGTCTCCACCTGTCCGGTCTCCACGCTGTGTGTCCGTCAGGAAACACGCTGTTAACAAGTAGTTCCAGCAAACATCCACTGATAAACTGCGATGTTAACAACCTCATGATAACCTCATATTGTTTTAACTTAGGATCAAACCTGTGTTTAGTCTAGAAAAAGGTAAATGTGTGCATTTTATATAAAGTTGTATATATTTACAGACTGTTGCAAAAACCAAGAAGCTTATAAACATCAGGTTTAAAACTAAAAGAGCTTTACAAAAAAGTAACATATCTAAAGATGTTTGGAGTTTTATTTTAGTTATTAATTTGTATTTTTAGTCAAAGAGAAGCTGATTTGAAACCGTTGGTACAAACAGTTACGGCACTTCCTGTTTCTGCCGGAGAGAGGGGAGTTTGTCCCAAAGCTTGCTGCTGTATTTACTCCCTCCATCTGACAGGAGGAGCCTCGTTGAGCTGCGAGTGTCCCTCCACGGAGTTCACTCCCTCCGGAGGGGGAGTGGGTAGGGTGTGGTTTGGAATTGGGCCTTTAAATGACTTGTTTTTTCATGTTTCTGAATGACTGACTTTTCTACTTTTTAGACTCAAAATACTATGAGCTTTTAAGGGTTATTTTGTTTACTACATATGATGCTATGACTTTATTTAAATTCTTTTTATGACTTTTTAATGACCTTCGATCTGAATTTCGTATGACTTTTATATGACAATTAGCTCTGACTTTATTATTAATTTTATATGACATTTAAATTACTTTTATAAGACTCACGATGAGCTTTTAAGGTTTATTGAACTATATATGATGCTATTACTTTATTTAAAGGATTTTGTATGATTTTATATGAATTTTAAGACTTTTTAATGACTTGTTCTCCCATTATCTGGGTGTTTTCCCCTTGTCTGGTGTGAGGGTCCAAGGACAGAGGGTATTCATATCCTCGAAGTCCACTGAGACAAACGTCACATGTGATATTGGGCTATATGAATACACTTTGATTGATTGACTCTGTAATTGGTGGACTGCGTCTTTAACACCGTATATTTCGTCCCCTGCAGACTCGATGAAACGGGACTCAGCAGGCTCTCGTCTCTTCTTCAGTTAAACATCAGGAACTCTTCAGAGCTGAACAGCTTTCAGGACAAACTGTACCAACTCTCCAGAGCTCTTTCACACCAGAGGACGGTCTCCAGACATTTAGGACACTTTTTAAAAACTGTCGGACAGCCTTCGTCTCAGCGGGATGTCGATCCACGACGGACTGTTTTTGTACACGTCTGATTCTCTTTGTGTTTGTGTAGTGAGGAACGTGTTAAACACTCAGGATGTTTAGGTTTGCTAACACGCTAAAGACCAGGAGGCCCAAACAGCTGCCCTGTTGAACCCCTAAACGTCTGGACGGAAGACGAAGAGCACATTTTCGGTCGTGACAATCATGAAAATCCACAGACTAGATTATTGGATCCCAACCTTTTAGCGTGTAACCCTTAAAACATATTGTAATATAATTATTAATGCCACTTTCTGTCTGGAGCTAATGTGTTTTCCTTGGAGATCAACCACAAAGTGTATTCCCCTTCTCAGATTGATTCATTTACAGGGTTTTTAAAGGGCTTAATGAGTTGATAGTTACCAAGGTTTGTTTGTTTGTAAGCTTACGGAAAAACGACAGGTCCGATTTTCACGAATCTTGTTGGAAGTGTTTAGAAGTTATTGCGTTTTACACAAATGATACATTACATTAAACGACTCTATAGCCGTACCACCTGCTGTGTGTGGCTGTACTTTGGTGCTAAATGCTAACCTTTTCATTTAAAGAGTCCCTTCTCTTGTAACTGGTTTAAAACAGGCTGGTGTTTCTCCTTTAAAACATCTTTTGTGTGCCCCTTATCCTCTTGTACAGCTCGTGTAAATAGACTAAGCACATGTTTATTGCTGCTTTTTGGGGCGGGGCGTGACCCAAAACTGTAATATGTTTTTTTCTTATTTAAAGTGTTTGATTGTCATTCAACTGTGTTGATATCACGATAGCTAAAAAATACAAACTGTGTTGAATAAGAGGCGCCGTTTTTCCTTCCTTTCTCTCGAGACGTTTTCGGCAGGATCGTGAGCTGAAGTAACAAAACAAGGAAGAAGAAGCGGAGATTTGGTGAAACATGGAATGCTTTTATTCTTCTGTTAGAGATCAGCGTTAGAAAAGTGACAGTGGACAAAGGCAGTGCTTCCCCAGGAATGATTGTGATGTGTGGAGCAGGTTTCAGGAGTGGAGCAGGGCGGTAAAGATCAGGAAGTCGCCCGTTTACACCCGGCATTAACGTGCTTCGAAGCAGGAAGGAAAGGTTTGTCTTCATGCACCTAACACTCTTTAATCCTGTGTTTCTACGGCTCGTTGGTCCTCAGTTCTGCTCTCAAACTAGCTTTAAATGCTAACTGCAGTCCTTGCAGATGTAACTCAGTTTCAACCTGAACTGATTCAACTGCAAGTGTTTTTTCACTTTTTCTAATGCATGAATTTGACTTTACAGATTGCAAATAGGAGCAAGAAACTGCAGAATAGAGGAAGCAAATGAGAGGAGGAAAAGGATGTTAAATTAGAATGAACAGGGGGAATTGTGGCATTTTTGGTCAGGTTGAGTCTCCCTTTCTCCATTTGTTTACACCTGTGTTGTTTCTAAAGTCCTGAGTCTTTCCAAAAGGTAGTCGGCTCATTTGAACCGGGACATGTCGATGTCTTTGTGTTTTTGCTCGACTGTAATCCAGAGTCTCGGAGGATCTTTGGTGCTTTTGTTCATGGATTTCCCGCCGGCTTTCCCGCACGTTAATGCCATTTGTAAAAAGGAGGATCAGCTTCTTTGCAACAAGACAGATGTTCATGCTTTCAGATTATCTACGTCAGCGCTCTGTTGTGCAGAGGAGAACAACCTCGGCTGAACAAAGGTGTAGCATCACAGCAGATTGTCTCTTTTTTTACAATGTTCCCGTCACACGAGGCTTTCTGTTTTTCCCCCATAAGCTTAGTTAGCTAGATTTATTGCTTCTGGTGAAGTACAAACTGTTCCTTTTAAAAATAAACACTTCTGCACCTGCTGTAAGAAACTGTACTTTCCATTCACGTCTGAACACCAGTGCATCACCGTTATCTTCTCAAAGCGTCCAAATCTGACGTGAGATTCAATCATCTCTTAACATTTTAGGAATCAAATTATACTTTTAAACAACACAGTGGAATGATTGGATTATTTGTCATGATGAGAAACCTGGGAATCACTGCGTTGGAAGGTCGTTTCCTCGAGTAAAAAGACTTAATGATGGTTTGAAGGACTTCTTTCTGCAGAGGAGTTGCATAATCATTCACTTAATAAACACACATAATCAGAGAGCTGAATTACTGCTCAGGCCAAAACAAGAAACCCATGGAGGGTTCGACGTCAAAGTCAGATGTCTTTTGGACCTCATTACACATTAAATCACACACAGTGAGAAGAGGAATCACTACAGGAACAAATCAACGAGGTCTCCAGTTACATTCGCTTGGAAAGACAAAATGATAAAGAAGTATTAGCAAGTATCCGACAGAGGCTCCTTGTGCAAGTGTTCCCGCCCTGAAGGAACCACGGAGACGATGTAAACAGTTTAAATCTGTTAATATGGAAGAGACACACCATCAGGAATGCATAATCACATCTGGTTTTGGGGAAGCAGCTTTTAAAAACAAAAAGAGTTTGTTCATGTGGCGTTTGAACCCCGTTAGAGAAGTAGAAGTAAGGCCTCGTCGTTAGACTTGCAGAAATGTTACAGGAAAACAACCAGAGGGTCCGATTAGCAGCTTCCTAAAGAGAACCAGGACATGTTTCATGATGGAAATGTAGAGTAAGGGTCCCAAACACATAGAAACTACTGGAAGATAACCTGCATATGATGGGCAATTAGCACAAGTTGCATTAATTAGCATTATACAGTAGCTGTTGTTGACAATAGTTCAGAATTGCTTGGACAATTTTGAAGTGGTTTTTGGGGTTATTGAGGAAGCTGAATCCATCTCTGATCAACAAAGGCAGTTTTAATCAGAAAGGTGGACATGTCTGTGCCTCTGTGGGCTGATGATTCATTTGGGTTGATTTTGCGATTTAGGGGACTCTGGGTCGTCTGGATTGGACAGATTGCGTATTTTCTTGGAAAAAGTTGTCCACAGTAGAGATCATAATGTTCATCTTGTGCTCTCTGTATCCAATGGTCGAAACACTTCTCATGGTGGTCAAAATCAGAGTACAAGTATGGCCACTTCCTCGTTAAAACGCATTCAGCGTCCTCATAACGCCAAAACCACTTCAAATCTCCCAACACATTATCGTCCACATAGGAGAAGTTGCTTTAATTAGCATTAATTAGCGTTATAGCCTAATTGTGTAAATGTCCCAACATATGCAGGTTAGCATCCGGCAGTTTCTATGTTCTGGGGACCCTTACTCTATATTTCTATCATAAAACTAACACTTCCAGGTTCACTAAAGCTGGACATCAGACTCTCAGAGGTGATGATCAATGGGATGTTTCTGCATGGGGTTCAACGCAAGGCTTCCCTTGTAAGGAACAGAAACCCCCCCGTGTTAGGGAGCTGGGGACCCTTACTTTTATGTTTTATGTTATTCTAAACTTTGGGGTACTCAAGATCTCCAGTTCACTAAAGCTGGACATCAGACTCTCAGAGGTGATGATCAATGGCATGTTTCTGCATAGGGTTCAACGCAAAGCTTCCCTTGTTAGGAACAGAACACCAGCACAAAGAAAAGAAAAGAAACAAACTGTTAGGTAGCTGGTGCATTTGTCCTTTGTTTGCATTCTCAATAAACCCAAAACCACTTCAAAAACTGTCCACCCATTACTGTCTGCATGGGCTATTAATGCTAATTAACGCAACATCTCCTAAGTGTTAGCATCCAGTAGTTTCTATGTGCTGAGGATC
Source organism: Dissostichus mawsoni (assembly GCA_011823955.1). Lineage (NCBI taxonomy): Eukaryota > Metazoa > Chordata > Actinopteri > Perciformes > Nototheniidae > Dissostichus > Dissostichus mawsoni. The sequence goes on from JAAKFY010000011.1 coordinate 27,232,542, forward strand.
CTTACTCTACATTCTTAACAGTTCCAGGTTCATACAGCTGGATAGCTCATGGGACTATAACGCTAATTAACGCTAATTAACGCAGCGTATCCCAATTGTGTAAATTGTCCCAAGGTATGCAGGTTAGCATCCGGCACTTTCTACTCTACCTTTCTATCATAAACGTCTGGGTATTCTTCTCCTGGTTCACTAAAGCTGGACATCAGACTATCAGAGGAGATGATAATGGGATGTTTCTGCATGGGGTTCAACGCAAAGCTTCCCTTGTTAGGAACAGAACACCACCCCGTGTTAGGGAGCTGGGGACCCTTACTTTTATGTTTTATGTTATTTCTAAACTTTGGGGTACTCAAGATCTCCAGGTAGCTGGTGCATTTGTCCTTTGTGTTTCTCCATTATTTGAACATGCTCTGCATCATGGCGGTGGCGTACGTGGTTCTCGCCTGCCGGCTCTCGATGGCGCTGCGGAGGTACGTCACCCCCACAGCGCTCCCAAATCTCCTCAAACTGCCGGGGAAGGATCTCTGCGCCTCGCTTCCTGGAGAGGCCGGTCTCCTCCAGACTCAACTCACACATCTCCATGTCGTCTTTACCTGAAGAAGAAAATACGAGTTAGTGACGGATCAGAAAGGAGCAGAGGGTTTGACTTCAGCTGGCTGCTAGCATGTTCACGTGAATACATGCAGTACTTACTTTAGTCATCTTTAAGCATTTTGTAACATGCTATATGACATGTGACATACTATGACTTTTTAACCAAGGTGTCAAGTAACTAAGTACTGTACTTAACTAATACAGGACTTTTACTGTAACAGAGTATTCCTACTATCTGAGTACTTCTACTTTAAGTACCAGACCTGAGTACTTCTCCCCCCTCTGCTTTATAAATACTCTATATTAGTACTTGTGTAGTTCTCCTACCTGCCACCAGGACGATGGGGTGTTTGTCCCTTAATAAATACTTATATATATATATATATATATATATATACATACTTGTACTCCTGTAGTTCTGGTACCTCTTCTTTCTAAATACTTTGTATATTAGTACTTGTGTAGTTCTCCTACCTGCCACCAGGACGACGGGGTGTTTGTCGGGGTGCAGCTCCATCTGCCTGGCGATCCACGGCCCGTCGAAGTGAGCGTACCACCAGCCCTTCTTGGTGTTCTGGGGGTCTGAGTAGGTGTCCCCCGGGCGGATGAAGGGGATCCTGAAGTACCTCTGCTGCCGGTTCAATGCCACCTCCAGCTGCCGCGCGGGGAGGGCGGGGGCCGGGTTCTGCTGGGCTGGAGGGGGGGGGGGGGGGAGAAACATAAAGAGTGAGGAAGAGGAGGAGGAGGAGGAGACATGTTTACATGCAGGGTGACGGGGGGAAGATGGTCAGAATGTACTGGGGGAAAGCCGTATCTGTTTATTAACCCGTGTATTAACTCGTTATAAAACTGAGACTGTATTCATTTGTTTTTTTTGCACAGGAACATTAACGAGATTTGAATCAAAACTAACTTTGAGTTCCTGGAGTTCAAGGAAAGGGTTAGCGGCAAAATATATGATCCAATTAAAACAGAAAAAACTTAAAGGTAAAAGGAAATAAGACCAAGGAGTGTGTGTCGAGTTATTTCCTTCTTTCTGGAATAGTTCTTTAGCAAATTGAAAATCAAGATGTTAATCAGTGACATGTTGACTCATTAAACTCGAGGCTAGTTAGCTTAGCATAGTGACTGGACAGTGGGGGAAACAGCCTCTCTAAAGAAAGCTAATTAAATAGTGTATCCTCACTTTTTATTTATATTCATTACATCTTTTTTAAACAACAACGTCTATTGCTATTTCGAATTTTTGAGCAAATTTAAGAACAAGACATGACGTATAAAATCTGTTTTTTCCCTTGGTAGTATTATTAAATAAGAGTATAACACAGATTGACTTCTACCCTTAAGTTAAGGTTAATTGTAGAGGTATTAATACACAGGTGAATGCTCTGCAATATGCGTCGCTTTAAACCAAAGAAAAAGGGGAATATGGAATAAATAATCCCGGTGAAGCACAGGCAGGTTGACTTCCTGTTTCTCCGCCCTGCATGTCAACATCCAGCCTCTTTCTGCTGCTCTGGGATCAGTTCAGAGAGATAAAGCGTTTGTTCTCATCAGCGCTGAGAGATTCAGCGAGACGTGAAGCGTGGCCGAGGTTTATGAAGGGCTTTGCAAACTCGTGTGAAAAACATAAAGACGAACAGGATTTGCATTTTTCTACCAAGTGGAGCGTAAAGGAATCTACAGACGTTCATCAGGACTGCAGAAAGGCTCATTTGATATCATTTCACCGTCACAGTATCACTTGTTTCCAACTCAGTATAGCTTAAGTGAATGTGCATTAACAAAAAAGTCATTTATTTGCCCTTTTATTCACTTTTTCAAATCAGAATATTGTATTTACTCCGGGGGGAAATGTTGTGACAGTTGCTTCAATTTAGAATCAAATGGAAACAAGACAAATCTGGTTTGACGTGTTAAAAATGTAACCGTTTCAGGTCAAAATGAGTCTTTTTGCAGCGTCTAAATACCGTGTTATAACCCGTTTCAGAGCAACACATCGTTACACCATCGCCGCCGTTATACCACCTCCCAAAAAGCAAGAAGATCCTCACACCAACAACAAGTGTTTACCAATAAACAAGAAGCTGATAGAAATCTAGACTGATCCTCAGAGACCCTCCCGTCTTTTTTTTTTTTAGATCCAACCAGATTTGAGTTCTGAGGACATCGACAAATGAAGGAAAGCGCCTCAAAGTCCCTGAAATAACTTCCTCTGCTCTCGTGTCCTCAGAAAAACCTCCACCATGAAGAGAAACTGCAAACTAAAATAACCCAACAAGCAGTGAACCAATCAGAGCAGCCCTCTCCCGTGTTAGGGTTAATAAAGGAGGGGGCGGGGCTACAGGTTTTTTGTTGATCTAACCAAAAGAGTTTATTCTTTTTTGAATTCTGAGAAAAAAGTCGAATTCTGAGAAAATAAAAAAAAATCAGAAAATTTGGAAAATCCCAAATTCTGACTGAAAAGTCTGAATTCTGAGAACATCTACAATGAAGGAAAACGCCTAAAAATCACTGAAATAATCTCCTCTGATCTCAGAATGCAGAGAAATACAAATCTAAGTTCTGAGAAAAAAGTCCAAAATCTGAGAAAAAGTGAACATTTTGAAAAAGACACAATTCTAAGAAAAAATACTAAATTCTTAGAAAATAGTCGAAAATTCTTCAAGAAAAAAATTCTAGGAAACCTCAAAATTCGGACTTTTTTTATTCTATATTTGTTTTCAGTTTAATGTCAGAAAGCTGAGAAAAAGTCAAATTTTTTATAAAAAAAGAGTCAGAATTCTTAGGAAAAAGTCTGTATTCCGAGATCTTCTACAAATCAGTGCATCGTCATGATAACAGAAAAAAGCGCCTCAAAGTCCCTGAAATAACTCGTCTCCTCAGAAAAACCTCCACCATGAAGAGAAACTGCAAACTAAAATAACCCAACAAGCAGTGAACCAATCAGAGCAGCCCTCTCCCGTGTTAGGGTTAATAAAGGAGGGGCGGGGCTACAGTCTGTGGTTAGTGATGTCACACTGAAGACCACTTACATGCTTTTCTCACAGCAGGTGCATGATCTGAAAGTAAACATGCAGGTTACACGAACACAGGAAGTGATGCAACACGGAGAAAACATGTGACGATCAGAAGGAGAGAACAAACACTTCATGTTATTATTTGATATGAGACGTGTTCAGATATGGTGACAAAATGATAAAGAGTGAAGAACGAATGAAAGAAAGTGTTTTTTTTTGTCATCTCTGAAATAATGATGCTGAATTGTTTAAAAATCCCATCCTAGTGTTTTCGATGTGTCAGTGCAAGACCCAGAGATATACAGAAGAGGGTAACAGGTCCACGTGGGAATTCATTTTTAGATCTGATTATTCATTTAGTTTTAGTTCTGAGATTAAAATCTGAGTTCTGAGGAAAACTAAGTCTGAAAATCTCAGAATCTGTAATCAGCTGATTTCTGACTATTTGATCAGAAGTCTGAGGAAAATACCGAATGACGAAGAAAGAAATCTGAATTTGAGAAAAAAAACATTCTAAAAAAATCTGAATTCTTTAAAAAAAAGTCTGTAATTCCGAGTTAAAGAAGTGGTTTTCTATTCCAACAAAAAGATATATTTTTTCTTTCTAATTTCTAACTTTAATCTCAAGACTCACACATTTTTTTATCTTTGTCGAATCTTAAAACAAGTGTCACATGTGGCCCTAATCCTCTCCTGTAGATATTCATTCTAAGATCATTTAAAATAATGAAAAATTACTTTCACCATCGATTAACGATTTTTCCACGAGTCTTTCCACATTAGCGTTGGAGTATCTCCTAACACTTTTCCTGGACATGAAAAATAACATTTAAATGAACAAAAACGAGTACAATGAATATATATCCTGTCTCTAACTTCAGCACTTTGAGTGAAAACTTACACGACTTCCACCGTGGGAAAGAGCACAAAAAGGTCATTTAAAATATGCGACAGAGCCTCCTGAACAAAAGCAAACAATCAAGAGATGCGGCAATGTGTCATGGATTCTTACCGTAGTCCGTGATGGATTTCGGCGCCCGCTGCTCCGTCTCCGTGTTCCTCTTCTTGTTCTTTGACTTCCAGGCGTGATAAACTTTGAGGCGGCGGTGAAACTCCTCCCTGCAGGAGGCCAGCAGCTCGATGTCTGAAGGAGAAACAAACAGGACTTTAGAGAGGCTCTATCTGGGGTGTTCCCTCCCCTGCAGTGTTCTATAGGGTTTAGTGCATGTCAATGGTCTGCAGAGGCTAAAATAACAAAAATATATATTTTTCACAATTCATTTAAACTCAGAATTCCAAAAAAAGTCAAAATGCTGAGAAAGAAAAAAATTATAATTCTGAGATAAAAGTAAAAACTATGGAAAAAAATTGATTCTGAAAAACACACACGACATACCCAGACCACACACACACACACACACACACACACACACACAACACCACACACACACACACACACACACACACACACACACACAACACACACACACACACACACACACACACACACACACACACACACACACACACACACACACACACACACGACATACCCAGACCACACACACACACACAACATACCCTGACCACACACACACACACGACATACCCAGACCACACACACGACATACCCAGACCACACACACGACATACCCAGACCACACACACACGACATACCCAGACCACACACACACACGACATACCCAGACCACACACACACGACATACCCAGACCACACACACACACGACATACCCAGACCACACACACACGACATACCCAGACCACACACACACGACATACCCAGACCACACGACATACCCAGACCACACACGACATACCCAGACCACACACACAGACATACCCAGACCACACACACAGACATACCCAGACACACACAGCAACAAAAAACACACCACACACAACACACACACACACACACAACACACACACACACACACACACACACACAACACACACACACACACACACACACACACACACACACACACACACACACACACACACCACACACACACACACACACACACAACACACACACACACACACACACACACACACACACACACACACACACACACACACACACACACACACAGCATTAAGTTAAGACATTCTACATCAGGATGATTCAGATAAATCACTGCAGGGGAGAGAAACTATTTATCTCGTTAAAGTTCGGCGTGGAGCTTCATGCACGCTAAGTGTTGAGCTAACGTCGCCTGAAATAAAACTCTGCAGGAATAAATAAATAACACGTTGAATTTAATCAGCGCTGAATCCCTGCAGAAAAAAGCAGAAGGTGTGACTTTTATCACATCAGTATTTCAGCTCGTCAGCTTGTATCTCTCTGTGTGTGTGTGTGTGTGTGTGTGTGTGTCTCTGTGTGTGTGTCTCTGTGTGTGTGTGTGTCTCTGTGTGTGTGTGTGTGTGTGTGTGTGTCTCTGTGTGTGTGTGTGTGTGTGTGTCTGTGTGTGTCTCTGTGTGTGTGTGTGTGTGTGTCTCTGTGTGTGTGTGTGTGTGTGTGTGTCTCTGTGTGTGTGTGTGTGTGTGTCTCTGTGTGTGTGTGTGTGTGTGTGTCTGTGTGTGTGTGTGTGTGTGTGTGTGTGTCTCTGTGTGTGTGTGTGTCTCTGTGTGTGTGTGTGTGTGTGTGTGTGTCTCTGTGTGTGTCTCTGTGTGGTGTGTGTTCTGTGTGTGTGTGTGTGTGTGTGTCTGTGTGTCTGTGTGTGTCTCTGTGTGTGTGTGTGTGTGTGTGTGTGTGTGTCTCTGTGTGTGTCTGTGTGTGTGTGTGTCTCTGTGTGTCTGTGTGTGTCTCTGTGTGTGTGTGTGTGTGTGTGTGTGTGTGTGTGTGTGTGTGTCTCTGTGTGTGTGTGTGTGTGTGTGTGTGTGTGTGTGTGTGTGTGTGTGTGTGTGTGTCTCTACATGTATAAGAGCTCCTCGTCCTTCGTGCTTCCTGCAGTGAGGATAAGGACAGAGCGCTCAGGTTAAACTCAATATTACGAGGAGGATGAACTCCCTCCAGCTCCTTTTTAAAAAGTCTCTCTTTCATTAAATCCCATCGGCCCGAGGAGACGGAGGAACTTTAACCTTTAACCTCTTTTATTTTTCAATTCGTTTGAGAAAACAAATGATCTGTTATCCGTCCGCTACCACGCTCTAAAAACACTTTATGACATGTTGAAGTCTTGCATGACAGACGGTATAGGAAGCTACGATTCTTCCCTCCGCTACCGGCCCGGCCCCCCCGCTGACACTTTACCTCTGCCACATCATAGACTATATGCATTACATTAATGCACACAATGTCATACTCCTTTCTGCACATATTCTGATTTCACATTTCATATTCTAAAATTCATTCATAGCATTCTATTTCCATGTAAATTACTGCTTTATTTCATTTGTATTGCTATTTAACTGTATTTTATTACGGTGTGAAAGATTTTGTGTTTTATATTAGATTTCTTGTATTTTATATTTGATGTCTGCACCATGACATCAAGACAAATTCCTAGTACAGTATGTGCGAACCTACCTGGCAATAAACCTGATTCTGATTCTGATGATTTGACATGTTTTACACTAAATATGAAGCTATTGCTAAGAGCTAGTTAGCTTAGCATTCAACTTGAAATCTCAGAATTCACATTTTACATACATTTTCTCCCAGTATTTTTTTCTTCTTCTTGGAATTCTGACTTGAATCTCATAAAATACAATATAGAATAAGAGGTCATTTATCTTCTACTGTTAAAGGTGGGGTAGGTCATTTTGGAGAAACCAGCTCGAGTGCGCTAGAATTTGAAAATACACAACCGGAACAAATCTGCCCCTTCCTTCAGACTTCCTCACAGAGCCCTCCTCCAACACACACGAACGCGCACAGGACCAATGAGGGCACGAGATCAGTTTGTGCACAGATGGAAGGCTGACAGGCAGGTAGGCCATCCAGTTACTTTAGCCGGGCCGGCTCAGATGATTGGTCGTGCTTTTTACAGCGCCACGGCTTCCACAGATGATGTTTTTATGGATTTATTGTCAAAGCACTGAAGATATTCATTGCTATCGGGATGTTAAGAGCATTCCATGGAATATAACAACAAGTGTATCTCGAGCCGGTTTCTCAAACGTACCTACCCCACCTTTAAGCCATAGAAATCTGTGTAGTAAAGATGAAATAAAGCTCTTTGTACGCCTGGAAACAGACCCATTCGCCCATGAAAGCGGAGTAAAGGTGGAGTGGTTCTCAGTGGTCTGATACCTTATCATCTGATATTAGATAGAGAAAAGCAGCATGTATAAACGCTGGATCATCACGATGAGTTCTTCTGGACCATCACTCCCACGCCAGAGAGTGGTTTACAAACAGGCAGGTGTTTCTGCTAAATGACCTGTGAATCAGACATTTTCAGAGTGTGAGAATACACAAAGTTAGCCTCTGTGATTGAAAAGGATAAGGGTCAATAAAGAGAGAGTGGTTCATCCTCTGGGGAACCTGCATACGCTGCAGAAATGTCTTCATTTTCACCTAAATTCATGTTCAGTTAACCCAAATCAAACTGGTTTACTTACTGTTTGATCAACATGTCGATGTGTCCGAGGGCAAGATACTGAACCCTGAGGTGTGTGTGTGTGTGTGTGTGTGTGTGTGTGTGTGTGTGTGTTGTGTGTGTGTGTGTGTGTGTGTGTGTGCCTGAGTATGTGTGAGTGTGTGAGTGTAGTGTGTGTGTGTGTGTCTGAGTATGTGTGAGTGTGTGAGTGTGTGTGTGTGTGTGTGTGTGTGTGTGTGTGTGTGTGTGTGTGTGTGTGTGTGTCTGAGTATGTGTGAGTGTGTGTGTGTGTATTTTTTAGAATCTTGCAGTATTTGTGAATTGTGGCAGTATGTAGTATCCAGCAGTGTTTGTGTGTGTGTGTGTGTGTGTGTGTCTGAGTATGTGTGTGTGTGTGTGTGTGTGTGTGTGTGTGTGTGTGTGTGTGTGTTGAAAAGTATAAGGGTCAATAGAAAGCAAGTGGTTGATCCTCTGAGGAACTTGAATACGCTCCAACATGTCTTCATTTTCACCTAAATTCATGTTCAATCCTTATCTTATTTGACTGCATGTTCTGCACAACACTAAGTATTTTACTTGGCAGTAGTTTCCCGCTCGTCCTGGATCCAGACTTCATGTACATTTCTATATCTTAACGTATGAAAGCTTTATTTTACGGTTGTTTTTCTCTAACTGTGTGTTTATGTATGCATCACCAATCATTTTGAAGTCACATTCCTCGTACGTGTCAACCCACCTGGTGATGAACCTGATCCTGATATATGTTATAAATGAATTCACATGTTCCCGAGGTGGATACCCAGAAAACACTCACCACAGGAGGTGTTGATGGAGTCCCGCAGCTCGGCGTATTTCCACTTGCTCAGCTCGTACTTCTTTGCTCCGGCTGCAGCTTTAGTGGCCTGAACCTGTGGACCTCTGGGAGACAAAGACACAACATGGACGCAGGAAGTGAGCCACAAAGAGCAGCAGGAAGTGAGCCACAAAGAGCAGGAGGTGAGCCACAAAGAGCAGGAAGCAGGAAGTGGAAGAGGACGAGGGTTATTTGCATATAGAAGAGGATTTGGAAGAGTTGTTTTGCCTTGAAGATGGGTGGAGCTTACAGAGCGGGAAACAGATCATTGATATTATAAAAAGTGAGATTTGGATTCAATCCCAGTGTTTGGACACTGACTCAATAAATGCAATTCATCTTCATTTGTATCACTTTGTCTGACCACGTAAGGCTAAAATCAGTCATGTGTTGTTATAAAAAATGAGTTTTAATACATATATTATGGATTTGATATAAATCCCATGGTTTCCTGCAGAACGTTGAAACCTACTGACTCGACGAAATGCAATAAACCCGTTATATTTTCCATTTTGTATCAAATGCTCTGACCACAAAAGGCTAGTGTGTTCTCAAGGCAAGCTAAAAAGGAACCTAAATCACCTATTACAAATAGTTTTAATATATAATAATATGGTTGTTATTAAAATCCCTGTTTCCTACAGGAGCTGGAACCCTCCTGACTCAAAGAAATGCAATTATATTTTATTTTATTCCAATGTTTCTACTTTTAAACATCATATCTTTACCATAAGACGCTTAAATCAGACATGTTTTGTTGAAAAAGTCTAAAAAATTACCTGAATCTTCTTTTATTAAGAGTTTTAATTAAAAGAATATGGGTATTATATAAATCCCAGTGTGTTCTGCAGAAGTCTGACACCTACTGACTCCACAAATGCAATTAATTCTGTTATATTTTTCCGTTTCTAACCAATATTTGGACCAAATCTCAACCGTCTCAAATGAGCTGTGTTTTGTTAAAGTAAGCTATAAAACACGCCCTGAATCACCTTTACAGTCAAATCCAGCCGCCTGAAAGCCTTCAAACAAGAGCGACAGGAACAAGAGATCTCAAAAACACACCTCAGTGTTTTAGGGTCTTTTCAGAAGGAGAGAGCGAGGAGGAGAGAGAAAGAAATACTACACAGGAGGCGGGACTTAGCTGCTTTCCTCTAATCCTATTGGCTGGCTCTGGATCTTCACGATACTTGAGTAAAAGTAGAAGTACTCAGATCTGGTACTTGAGTAAAAGTACTCAGATCTTGTACTTGAGTTAAAGTAGAAGTACTCAGACCTTGTACTTGAGTAGAAGTAGAAGTACTCAGATCTTGTACTTGAGTAGAAGTACTCAGATCTTGTACTTGAGTAGAAGTACTCTGATCTTGTACTTGAGTAGAAGTACTCAGATCTTGTACTTGAGTTAAAGTAGAAGTACTCAGACCTTGTACTTGAGTAGAAGTAGAAGTACTCAGATCTTGTACTTGAGTAGAAGTAGAAGTACTCAGATCTTGTACTTGAGTTAAAGTAGAAGTACTCAGATCTTGTACTTGAGTAAAAGTAGAAGTACTCAGATCTTGTACTTGAGTTAAAGTAGAAGTACTCAGATCTTGTACTTGAGTAAAAGTAGAAGTACTCAGATCTTGTACTTGAGTAAAAGTAGAAGTACTCAGATCTTGTTCTTGAGTAAAAGTAGAAGTACTCAGATCTTGTACTTGAGTTAAAGTAGAAGTACTCAGACCTTGTACTTGAGTAGAAGTAGAAGTACTCAGATCTTGTACTTGAGTAGAAGTACTCAGATCTTGTACTTGAGTAGAAGTACTCTGATCTTGTACTTGAGTAGAAGTACTCAGATCTTGTACTTGAGTTAAAGTAGAAGTACTCAGACCTTGTACTTGAGTAGAAGTAGAAGTACTCAGATCTTGTACTTGAGTAGAAGTAGAAGTACTCAGATCTTGTACTTGAGTTAAAGTAGAAGTACTCAGATCTTGTACTTGAGTAAAAGTAGAAGTACTCAGATCTTGTACTTGAGTTAAAGTAGAAGTACTCAGATCTTGTACTTGAGTAGAAGTACACAGATCTTGTACTTGAGTTAAAGTAGAAGTACTCAGATCTTGTACTTGAGTAGAAGTAGAAGTACTCAGATCTTGTACTTGAGTTAAAGTAGAAGTACTCAGACCTTGTACTTGAGTAAAAGTAGAAGTACTCAGATCTTGTACTTGAGTAGAAGTAGAAGTACTCAGATCTTGTACTTGAGTTAAAGTAGAAGTACTCAGATCTTGTACTTGAGTAAAAGTAGAAGTACTCAGATCTTGTACTTGAGTTAAAGTAGAAGTACTCAGATCTTGTACTTGACTTAAAGTAGAAGTACTCAGATCTTGTACTTGAGTAGAAGTAGAAGTACTCAGATCTTGTACTTGAGTTAAAGTAGAAGTACTCAGATCTTGTACTTGAGTAGAAGTACACAGATCTTGTACTTGAGTTAAAGTAGAAGTACTCAGACCTTGTACTTGAGTTAAAGTAGAAGTACTCAGATCTTGTACTTGAGATAGAATAACTGGAATTCATAACATCACACAATATTTTGATCTTAAATGTGGAGTTTAAAGCAGAATTATATTCTGGTGAACCTGAATAATAGTTCAATATTAAGTTCAATGTAATAGATATTTCACTTTTAGTTGAAGAGACGTTTAATTGAATTAGGTATTTGTCATTAGGACATATTAAAACAACAAAATGAGTTAAGGCTATCTTCTGGGGACCCTGAATACTCAATGGAAATGGAAAATGTTAAAGTGATTCCAGAAAACAATATTTCTGTTCCTCAAAAACGGTTTAATTCCTCCAGAAATCTGAGAATCAAACAGAGCGTCAGACGCAGAGACACGGTTTTCACGGAGCTCCGACGCCACGTTGTTGTTGTTTACGTCAGGAGACATCTTGTTTACGAGCCTCACGTTGTTGATATATCTGATAAACAAGATCAGTGCCACAGAACTCAGACTATCTCTTTCTAGAAGAACCCTGATAATAACTGGAATTGATTTATATTTATACACGTTCTCCTCCTGTCGACTCTTTCTCTTAATATTGGTTTTCGTCCCCTCTTGTAAGTACTGCTTGTGTTTGCTGTGAACACGATTTATTTTGTAGATATCCACATGATAGCAAAACATATTCGAAAATAAGAGAAAATCCCCATATAAGCAGGAAATGATCCGTTGCCTGTACAGTACATCTTTTAGGTAATTAACCCCGTTGATCAGAATTTGCATAAATAGATCAAAAATCCACAGAATCTTTAGGCTCTGCATCACATGGTCGTCTCTTGGTTTAGATTTGGAGTGATTGTGAGGAGATTTCCACCGAGACGGACTCTCAGTTTCCACCAATCAGAAGGCGATTAACCCCGTTGATCAGAATCTTAATAAATCGATAAAAGATCAGCGATTGATTGTGTGATTTCCACCGAGACGGAGACTCAGTTTCCACGAACCTCGCCAGCATCTCAGACATTTCCTTCGCCATTTCTTCCCTAAAAAAGCACGACGTTCCCAGGTGGAAAAAAGTTAATATACGTGTTGTTTTCACAAGCCTCTTTTAAAGAAACACAAACACAACATCACGTGGACACCTACATGGTCAAACTCTTGAGAACTGTGGCTCCAGCAGAGCTGCAAACAGAACATTATGGGATTAGAAACACGGTCACAAATATACAAATCAGCAGAGGAGGTGATTCCTTCTCAGAAAGAAGTGATTGATCCGATTAAACCTCGATCAGAGGACAAGAGGAGCGTTTATCAGACCGCTGAAGGAAGATAAAGGTAGAAAATATTCACTTAAACTTCTGCTAAGTTAAGGTTTCTGGACACACTTCAGAATTTAGTTTTAATATAAGTTTTTAGACATTTCTCCGATTTTTTTAGGGCCATTATTATAATTTTTAATATTTCTTAGATTTTTTTTGCAATTATTATTCTTTATTTATACGTTTATTATTATTATATATTTTTTTATTAAAAACGATATAATTGAACTACTTGCAAATTATATTTGGCACAAAATATATGTATTTCCAAGTTTCATACAAATCAGACATTTTTCCATAATAATAATAATCAGTGTTTTTTGGGAGGGTTTCAGCATATACAAATATAAATTATAAGTAGAGCTGTATTTAATTAATTTAAATGTAAAGTACGTTTGCTAACCCTAACCACCATCAGTATTTTGTATTTTTAACTGTGCATTTTAAGGCTAATAAAGTGAACGTTTCTTACTGTATTTCTTTCTAAAATGTGGTTTTAATTCAAGTTTAAGCAGGTTTTAATAAGTGTAATCTTTGCGTATACATTAGAGAAATGCCTTTGAGTGTTCCTCAGGGGCGGCTGTGGCGCAGTGGATAGAGTGCTGGACTTCGAATCAGGGAGCACAGGTTCAAACCCCACTGCAGTCAGCATGTCGTTGTGTCCCTGAGACACTTCACCCCAAATTGCTCCTGTGGGGATTGCCCACAGTATTGAGTATGTAAGTCTCTTTGGATAAAGCCTCTAACAAGTAACATGTAATGTAATGTAATGTAATGTTCCTCAATATCCCATTAAGTCATAATTTCATTTTAAGAACTGCTTTGATTCAAAGTAGCATGAAATATAATTTAAAGTTTGCAAACACTGGGTTTATTGAACTGAATAAAGATGCATTTGAATGTTTGTTATTTATTTCAGAAGTTAGATTTCTTTGCAGAATAAATAGCTTTTAATTTGCATATCATTTAGGGAGTTGCCTTAAGGTTTTTTTTATGTTTTAATTAACTTCTCCATTACTTTAATATTTTATTTTCATATTTTATGTTATTTATTTTATTATATTATTTATATTTAAATTAATAAAAATGTACTCATATTTTTTTTAATTTAGCATTATATTTTCAATCTAAAAAAAGAGCACCTGTATTAAAGAGATGGTTAAATTAATTTCTCCATTACTTTAATATTTTATGTTATTTATTTTATTATATGATTTTATATTCAAATTAATTTAATTTAGTTTAACTTTAACTTAATTTAGTATTATATGTTCAATCTAAAAAAAAAGAAGCACTTTTTGTGGGATTGTGGGAAACGGTATTTTCGATCTCTCTGAAACTGAAACTGAAAGATTGACAATAAAGTTTGACTAAAGAGTGCTTTCTATGAAACGGTGCCACAGTTAGTTAGTCGAGTCAAACAGAGGGCTGTGATTGGCTGGAGATTGTTACAGCATGCAGGTCAGGGGGAGGGGTTAGAGTTTGAAAAGGTCAGAGGTCAGAGGGGGTAAATTAAAGGGTTAAATGGCCGGGTCTTACGCTGCTCTCTCGGGGGACGATGGCACTGAGGAGCCGTTACTGAGAGGAAACAAAGAAGACGTTAAACACACGATCGTTTCTCTGCACGGGGAAAAACTCAAGACATCCTCGAGGCGTCGGTCTGGAGGAGAACATTCCCAAAGACTGAGAACAGGAAGTCTGACCGGTTTCTATAGCTTTCATTATCAACCGTTCAGGAACATAGAACAATTCACAATTTCTCAGTGAGAAAAGAATCGTTCTGTTGAAGATGTAGTCAAACAGTATTTGTGTGATATTCTGCAGTATTTGTGTGATATCTGCAGTATTTGTGTGATATTCTGCAGTATTTGTGTAGTGTCCTGCAGTATTTGTGTGATATTCTGCAGTATTTGTGTGATATTCTGCAGTATTTGTGTGATATTCTGCAGTATTTGTGTAGTATTCTGCAGTATTTGTGTAGTATCTTGCAGTATTTGTGTGATATTCTGCAGTATTTGTGTGATATTCGCAGTATTTGTGTGATATTCTGCAGTATTTGTGTGATATTCTGCAGTATTTGTGTAGTGTCCTGCAGTATTTGTGTAGTATCTTGCAGTATTTGTGTGATATTCTGCAGTATTTGTGTGATATTCTGCAGTATTTGTGTAGTGTCCTGCAGTATTTGTGTGATATTCTGCAGTATTTGTGTGATATTCTGCAGTATTTGTGTGATATTCTGCAGTATTTGTGTGATATTCTGCAGTATTTGTGTAGTATCTTGTAGTGTGTGTGGGTTTTCTTGCAGTATTGAGTAATTGAGTGAGTGAGAGTGTGTGTTTGCTTGTAGTATCCTGCATTGTGTGTGTGTGTGTGTATGAGTATGTGTGAGTGTGTGAGTGTATATGTGTGTGTGTGTGGTGTGTGTGTGTAGTATCCTGCATTGTGTGTGTATGAGTATGTGTGTGTGTGTTACCTCAGTGTTCTCTTCGATGAGTTCAGCTTCACTCTGAGCGATCCTCCTGTCTCTGTGTGTGTGTGTGTGTGTGTGTGTGTGTGTGTGTGTGTGTGTGTGTGTGTGTGTGTGTGTCTGTGTGTGTGTGTCTGTGTGTGTCTGTGTGTGTGTGTGTCTGTGTGTGTGTGTGTGTGTGTGTGTGTGTGTTGTGTGTGTGTGTGTGTGTGTGTGTGTGTGTCTGAGTGTGTGTGTGTGTCTGTGTGTGTCTGTGTGTGTGTGTGTGTCTGTGTGTGTGTGTGTCTGTGTGTGTGTCTCTGTGTGTGTGTGTGTGTGTCTGTGTGTGTGTGTGTGTGTGTGTGTCTGTGTGTGTGTCTGTGTGTGTGTGTGTCTGTGGTGTGTGTGTGTGTGTGTGTGTGTCTGTGTGTGTGTGTGTGTGTGTGTGTGTCTGTGTGTGTGTCTGTGTGTGTGTGTCTGTGTGTGTGTGTCTGTGTGTGTGTCTCTGTGTGTGTGTGTGTGTGTCTGTGTGTGTGTGTGTGTGTCTGTGTGTGTCTGTGGTGTGTTGTGTGTCTGTGTGTGTGTGTGTGTGTGTCTGTGTGTGTGTGTGTGTCTGTGTGTGTGTGTGTGTGTGTGTGTGTCTGTGTGTGTGTGTGTGTGTCTGTGTGTGTCTGTGTGTGTCTGTGTGTGTGTGTCTGTGTGTGTGTGTCTGTGTGTCTCTGTGTGTGTGTGTGTCTGTGGTGTGTGTGGTGTGTGTGTGTGTGTGTGTGTCTGTGTCTGTGTGTGTGTGTGTGTGTCTGTGTGTGTCTGTGTGTGTGTGTGTGTGTGTGTGTGTGTGTGTGTGTGTGTGTGTCTGTGTGTGTGTGTGTGTTACCTCCTCAGGTCAGTGTTCTCCTCGATGAGTTCAGCTTCACTGTGAGCGATCCTCAAAAGCCAGCTCTCTGTCTCTTCTCTCTTGCTCCAGAATAGTTTGACGAGAAGCTTCTTCGTCTCGCTCCAACAGAAGCTGCTGCTCCATCTCCTCCTACAAACACAGGATTAGATTTAGATTTACTTTCTGTTTGATTTATTCTTATTTTACTTTTATTTAATTTTTTATTATATTTTCAATCCAAAAAAACTTGGTATGATTTTTTTTTAAATTTAATTCTCTATATTTTTTCTATTCTAAAATATCCATCATCTCCACCCACCTGCATCCTCCTCTCCTCTTCCTCCCTCCTCTTCCTCTCCTCTTCCTCCTGCTTCCTCTTCAGCTCCATCTCTGATTTCCTGATGGGGAAGACACAGAAACAAAGATGGAGGGTTGGTGACGTTGATGGAGAGGAAGAGAGAGACGACAGATAGTCAGAGAGACGACAGATAGTCAGAGAGACAAATGGAGACAAAGAGACAGGAAGACAAAGTGGGCGAGATAAAGACCGTCAGCGTTTCACCATGAGAGAATATTTCTGCATTTAAGAAATGTAATCTACAATTCAAATAAAACTGAAGGAAAGTTTATATAGACGAGAGTAACCCATGCGTCACTTCCGGTCGAAAAGTACGGCTCCGCCCACTTTTGGGGGAAAACAACGCTGTCATTTGAATGGCGGTCAACACACATTCTGAAGTTTTTGCCAATCCGATCAGAAATGTTTGAAAACCGTGGATTTGTGGATCTTCAAAGAGCCCGATCACGATGGCCAGACAGGCAAACTATTACATTCAATCATTGGAAGTCGACGATCGGGCTCGATATATGGTTAAATATAGCAGTAGGCGATCGGTGTCCATAGATGAGAGTAACATCTACGGCACTTTACGGCCCCGCCCACTTTTGGGGGAAACCAACGCTGTCATTTGGCGATCGAGCCTGAAGCCACAGAGCTCTTCTGTTACCGTCCTTTGTTCTTAGAGGAAGTTCAGAAACACTGAACTCTGGGTTTGTTTTAATGTTTGAGGAGCAATAAACGACACAGCAGCTTTTGGGCCCGATCGTCGACTTCAAATGATTGAATGTAATAGTTTGCCTGACTGGGCATCGTGATCGGGCTCTTGAAGATCCACAAATCCACGGTTTTCAAAGATTTCTGATCGGATTGGCAAAAAACTTCAGAATTTGTATTGACCGCCAATCAAACGACAGCGTTGTTTTCCCCAAAAGTGGGCGGAGCCGTAACTTTCGCCCTGAAGTGACGCAGGTGTTACTCTCATGTTTAAATCCTGCTTCTCTACACATAGTTTAGACCTGTTTTTACATGTTTATTGTACTGTTTTTCTCGAATGTTTTGAATCAAAATTATATGAAAAAAAACAATAAACAAAAAATGTGATAAAATTATTAACGTTAAAGTTAAAGTAAGAATGTGCAACAATAAAAAATATAATAAAAAATAAGACGTAAAAACATAAGAAGTTTAGTTAAAAATGTAAATATAAAAAATAAATCAAATGAAATCAGAATCAAGATATTTAAATAAAAGGAAACATTTCCAATAAAAGACCAAATAAATAAAATGACTAATTAAAGAAGAGTTTAAGCTTCCCTTCACTTTTTTGGGGTTTGAGTTGTTTCTGTTTTAGTTGCTTTAAAACTATTGTATTTCATTTACCTTTTTTTTTAATACATAATATTTCCTGCTTCTTCACACACATGCTCTCCAGTACAGGTTAGCTCTGAGTGTTAGCGATGCTAATGTAAACACCGACCATATTACGTCCAAAACAGTCGGGCATTGTTTCTGATAGCAACTTTCTGATAGGGCCGTGGGTCCGCATTTCAGATATTACGTCAAATCGGACGCAAATCTGGATCAGCTCCATTGTTCCCCCGTTTTTAGAGATTTGGGTACGGAGGAAAAGAGAGAGGGTTTTATTTTCTGACGCTGCGTGAGTTCCCCGACACACCGGGGACACATGGTGATGTATCAAAGAAATCACAAAGTGCATTTTGCATGATAGGTCCCCTTTAAATTCACTCAACTTTTTCTATTTAACTTTTGATATTTTATTTTATTTAATTGAAATGTTATATTATTCATATTTTACGTTTATTTTATTTTAAGTATATTTTCATAAAAAAAGCACCTGTTATGAAATCAATTAAATGTTCTCAATATTTTTTATTTGACTTTTAATATGTTATTTTATTTTCATTGTAATAATATAATAAGACTTTATTTATCCCGAAGCAAATTGTTGTGCCAGAGTTACAAAAATACAACAAACACAGCAGCCTAATAGTAAAACTGCACACTAACTGCAGTAAAAAGAGCAATTCAATATCTACAGGAAACAAAGACGGTCACATCATTAATGTAAATATTAACAGTATTTAGTAGTGAAAAAAAAAACTAAAAAATGTAGTGGCAGATACGTAATTGCAGTTTATCATAGCACATTATTAATAATAATAATATTGCACATGTTATATAGCAGCGAGTGTTTAATTGCAATATTATTGATTATTTACCTTTCTTTTTATGTATATTTTTTCTCATTCAGTGTGACCTTCAGGGGGAATCGGGACTTCATGAGTTTCCAGAGGAGGAGACGGAGTGGGTCGTAAAATAAAAGTGTGTGTCCTCTGTAATGTCTAATATTAGCGGCTAGTGGGATGTGACGAACACAATGGATCCCATCAGTCCTGTAAAGCACTGTCAGGATCCACAGAGTGGGCACCAAGGGACTTCCTACGGAGGGTAATCATGCAGAAGATGATGGATTCAAAATACTTTCACATGGGTGTGATTTTGGAAATGATTTGGGCTGTTTCTCTGCAGGATTACGGGAGAAACGACCTGTCAGATTTTTATGAAACTTGGAAGAAAGATGTAGCATCGGCTGAAGAAGAATCTCATATTTAAGAGCGGATCAAAATCATAGAGTGGAGACAAGACTACGTTTCCCTTTCATTGACGAGAGGACATATTATGCTGGTTTCCAGGTTTCATATCAGCATTAGCTCCAGCTACTGTAAGAAAATCCACTTGAGTTATTCTGATGTTAGACACATACATTAACGGCATTATAGAAAAAATAAAGGTGTATCAACAACCTCAAATAACGAATTATATTTAACTTAACTGTAAACTAACTCCTGTAAATCCTGAATTTACGGAGGGTAATCAAGTGCAGAGTTATGGATTCAAAATACTTTCACATGGTGTGATTTTGGAAATGATTTGGGCTGTTTCTCTGCAGGATTACGGAAATACGACCTGTCGGATTTGTATGATTTTGGAAGAAAGATGTAGCATCGGCTGAAGAAGAAGATATTATATTTAGAGCAGATACAATTTAAGGGTTGAGACTCGGGGTGTTTCTCAATGTCGAGGAAGGATGCTCCAGAGCCACTATTTCAAGGATGCTACGTCATCGAGTCCCGCCGAAGGACTGTTCCAATGTCCAGGCTCCTTGGAATTCTACCGAGGGCGGCGTCCATTGTAGCGAGAAATTTCGAGGCTGCACATGTGTATCCTCCGCGGTCTTGAAATCCCCACAATGCTTTGCGCACGGACCGATTTCCAAAATCTGTGGCGGAAAATGTAAGGCGGGGCCTCTCATATGACGCACACCTGCACACCTGTTAGCCTGTTCCATTCTTTGTTCTCCGAATGCCAGGAAGGATTCTTGCCTAGCTTCTGAAGGACCTGACTCGGAAGACTTGTCCTACCAAGGAAGCGTCCTCGACATTGAGAAACACCCACAGACTAAGTTTCCCTTTCATTAAAGAGGACATTTTATGTTGGTTTTATGGTTTCATATCAGCATTAGCTCCCTACTGTAAGAAAATCCACTTGAGTTATTCTGATGTTAGACACATACATTAACGGCATTTATAGAAAGAAATAAAGGTGTATCAACAACCTCAAACAACGAATTATATTTAACTTCATCTGTAAACTAACTCCTGTAAATCCTGAATTGATTTCATTCGTATAAATCCTTCAACAGCAGGGTTTTGTCTGAACCGGAAAACAGGAGCGCTGTAATTGAATTAAGTGTTTGTCGATATGAAATGTAATGTTGACTGCTAAATAAAACCGTTAATCTTCTGGGGACCCTGAATACTCATTGGAAATGTAAATAAAACAGGGCCATTGGTTTCAGGTTTTCATCAAGAATCAGCGTTTTGTTTAAACCGGGTAACAGGAGCGCAGATTCTCCCCGTAAAATGTTAAAGTGATTCCAGAAAACAATATTTCTGTTCCTCAAAAACGGTATAACTCCTCCAGAAATCTGAGTATCAAACAGAGCGTCAGACGCAGAGACAGCTTGGTTTTTAGGGAGCTCCGACGTCACGTTGTTGTTTACGTCAGGACACATCTTGTTTACGTCAGGACACATCTTGTTTACGCCAGGACACATCTTGTTTACGTCAGGACACATCTTGTTTACGTCAGGACACTTGTTTACGTCAGGACACATCTTGTATACGTCAGGAGACACCTTGTATACGAGCATCATGTTGTCATATCTGATCAACAAGATCAGCGCCACAGTACTCATACTCTCTCTCTCTAGAAAACCCCTGGAGAGAATCACATGTCACCGCCTTCTTCTTTTCAGTTTACTGAGTCTCTGTGATGTTTGTTTCTCAGACATGGCTTTCCTTTAATCAGAACTAAAGTGAATCACGTCCTTAATGTCATTAAATAAAGTTTAGAAAGGTATTTGTGGTTATTCAGTCGATTTTACCCCAAAGTCTGGATGTCTTTACATTTCACCGACTCTGAAGACGTTTGTAACTCAGAAAAGCAGAAGCATTGTGTTTAATAGAGTAATCTTCAACTTAAAATATAAAGAAGGCACATATTTGAGCATTTCATCAGATTGTTCCAGAAATAATATTGCTCTTTCTGCTTTTGTGTTTGTTGTAAAACACCGGGAGTGAAAGAGGAAGCTGAGAAACCTGATGACACTTTATATCTCGTATATATACATAAATAAAGCCCTTAAAGCAGCGGTGTCATTATGTAAATCCTGGAGTGAGTGGGCAGCGTTCCTCTGCAGAGCGTTTTAAAGAGACGAGTGGATTTCTCTCGGGGTCAATACTTTGACAAGAGCCTCTTTAATGTTTGGCAGCGCGCTAAAAGCAAAACACTGAGAGAGTGAGAGGAGAGTACACTTCCTCACATACTGTGTTTACAGAGAGCTTTGAAACAAGCAGTGGGTTGATTAATTAAATAAACAAGTTTTGATCATTTTTTGGTCTTTTTTTTAACATTTCATCTTAAAAGTAATTTTTCATTTACTACCTCTGAATACTGCAGATATGGAATTTTTCATAGTTTTTGTCATATTGTTTATTTATAATATATTACAATAAGTATATTATATTATTGTTTATATTTATATTTCTTTTTAACATACATTTCATTTTAATAATTGTTTTTAAAAACGTTTTAAA
>JAAKFY010000011.1:27264210-27274210 GCA_011823955.1 Dissostichus mawsoni
CATCTTTTATAAGCGAGTTCACAGCAGGCGAGAGATGTGTTGTGTTCGAGTCCTCTGGAAACCTCAGACTTATGACCCTCTGCTGCTGCTGCTCTTTAATAATGAAGGAAGCAGCAGAGTTCATACTTTTAATATCCGAGTGCCCGTGTCCCGTTATTGGCAGATTACCAAGAAATAAAGTGCAGATTTCTCTGAATATTCTGCACGTTCTTCCTCTTATAATCTGCAGCTTTCCCACTTCACAGTACATTCTGATATATTACATTACGCTTTTACCCAAAGTGACTTCACACATTCAGTACTGAGGGCAATCCCCAGAGGAGCAATTTGGGGGGGAAGTGCCTTGCCCAAGGACACAACAACAGGCTGACTGCAGCGGGCTTCTGTCTTTTTTCAAGACATATCTTTACCAAGAAATAACGTGCACATTTCTCCCTCATTACAGTACATTCTGATATACTGCACAAATATTAGCAACTCTAAATTGTACTATTTTTATATTTGTTTCAAACATATCTTTATACTTTTTAATTGGAGGATGAAACCCTCTTTATTTTGCGAAATTGGACCTAATAATATTGTTTTCTTTGCTCAGTTTTTTTACAACGTATTACCTTTTCCTCTTAGTGTGTTCATGTATGCATCATTATGTGTTTAAGTCAAAGTAAAAATACCGAAGGTCCAATAATCCATTAAACCCGTGTTGTTCTATATTAGCTTGTTTTGTGTTTGTTTTTAATGACACTATTTCTTAAAGCTCTTCATGCACTTTGATGCTTTGTGGTTGAAAGGTGCTATATCAGTCAAAATGGCTTGCCTTATGAAGACAGTATATTTAATGACATGTCACTTGTTAGACGCTTTGACCCAAAGGGACTTACATACATTCAGTACTGTGGACACAGAGGCATGCTGACTGCCGCGGTCTAATGTCTTTTTTCAAGACATATCTTTATATTTTCTGAATTTATAATCATTTTTTTTAGAATATGAGGATGTACATGCACACAGTGACATTTGACCTCTGCATTTAACCCATCCTAGTGATAGGAGCAGTGGGCAGCTACTAGCAGCCCAGAATCCTTACACTACAATACTTATGTTAGCTTGTGCCAAAGAGGAATAAATAGAGGACGTTTTTACAAAAAGGACTCACCTTCCCCGGCCGGAAAAAACACTCGAGTCAGTCCGAACTTATAGTCGTTTTCATTCAGACCCAGAGCCTTGAAAGAGCCTGGAACAAAGCAAAAGGAGCACATAAACATGGGGTAATATAATAAGAAGAATAATTCATAATAAGAACTTTGAGAGAAAGTCAGAACTTTGAGAGAAAGTCAGAACTTTGAGAGAAAGTCCGAATTTTGAGAGAAAGGCAGAACTTTGAGAAAAAGACGGAACTTTGAGAAAAGTCGGAACTTTGAGAGAAAGTGGGAACTTTGAGAGAAAGTCAGAATTTGAGAGAAAGTCAGAATTTGAGAGAAAGTCGGAACTTTGAGAAAAAGACGGAACTTTGAGAAAAAGTCGGAACTTTGAGAGAAAGTCCGAATTTGAGGAAAGTCAGAACTTTGAGAAAAAGTCGGAACTTTGAGAGAAAGTCAGAACTTTGAAAGAAAGTCAGAATTTTGAGAGAAAGTCAGAATTTTGAGAGAAAGTCGGAACTTTGAGAAAAAGTCCACATTTTGAGATATTCAGAAAAAAAGCCAACATTTTGATAAAAAACTCAGGACAGGATGTATGATTACCTAGAACAGGGGTGCCCACACTTTTTCAGCTTGGGAGCTGCTTTTAAAATGACCAAGTCAAAATGATCTACCTACAGGGCCGCCCCTGCCCAGTCTGTGGCCCCACGCAAAGTCATGAGGCCCTCTGTGCCGCGAACGTCGATGGGGTGCTAGTGAACTGCGAGCGCCGGAACCTCGCAGCGGCGGAGAAACTGTGGCGCGCTTACACCAATTGCGCCGCATAGGTGCATAAAGGTGCTCCGCATTTGCGCTTCAGATGAGGCTCCCTCCGCGAGGTGAGGGCCCCCTCCGCGAGGTGAGGGCCCCTCCGCGAGGTGATCTGCGTGTAGGGAGGGGCGGGCCTGTCTACCTACATTAAAAATGCTAAACATGTATTTATTTATATATACTGAGTATACCTTATGTTGGTGTACCTTGCATAACTGCATGAACCCGTATGGCACAATACAACTCAGTACATTTTTGGTCATTACGTCAATTTTATACCCTTTCTTTAGTAGAATTGTATAAATTGGAAGGCTAACGAGGTAATCAGCTCGCCGGTGATTTGCAGCTGGCGCGGTTGACCGTGCATGCGCGGTGAACTGCGTGTTAGAAAAGATAAGATCTTAGACTGGCTTACCTGTACGTCTATCAAGTGGCAAATGCCATAGTAAGGATGGATGATAGGCTAACTTCTTTTTTTTTCTTCCAATCCCATGCGATCTACCCACACTACCTTTACGATCGACGTATTGGGCAACCCTGACCTACAAGAACCGGTATTCCTCCATCTTGTGACTGTGTAACTCCCTCTCTTGTATATCAGCATGTGAAGGACACTGTTCAGGAACTAGTTGATGCTCTGTATGTGATGACTACTTCCATTCTTGAGAGGATCAGAAATACATGGATCCTGAGATTGAAGCTCAAGACGGGGACCAGTGAGATTTTTCTAACAGTATGTATGTTATGTAATAAAAAAAGAGTATTAAAAAAAAAAAAAGAAGATAGAAAGGATAATAAAAGCACCTTGCAGAAGAGTCGGGGGTCGAGGCGGCAGAGTTTTGGAGGCATGTACTGCTGGTACATGTTGTAGAGCTCGTGGAAAGGAGCGCGGGACGGGAAGCCTCCCTGCATCAGATCCAACACCGACACCATGCCTAGAGGAGAGGAAACACAGGAAGACGGTCTTTAGACAGGAAGTTACTTCAGGTCGACTTAGGCGTCTTTTATACTGGGGACACTGGGACCCACCACTTTGCACTTTGAAATCCAACATTGCAGCTAAATGCTTCTTTAAAATATAGCATGTTAAAGGTCACCTATCGTGCTATGTTTAGGCAACAGCATAGGTCTCAGATATATACAAATACATGTCTATGAAGTGTTTTGCTCAAAATACCAAACAGATCACCCATTCTAGCCATGCCTCATATCCCTCTATTTCACTTCCTGTTTCTAAAGTGCTGATTTGGGATAAAGCTTTTTAAAAAGAGGAGGGGGCTGAGCTCATGCGGGACCCGGCAGCTACTTCTAAACTAAATACTGCCGTGATGAAACGCCATATCATGGATTATCAAGGATTCTTTCTGAAACAGTCTGGAGCTCAAAGGCTTTCTCTCTTGCCGGTTATACCACAAGGTGAGTTCCTTTGTATTTCCTGCTTCTTCACACACATGCTCTCCAGTACAGGTTAGCTCTGAGTGTTAGCGATGCTAATGTGAACACGGACCATATTACGTCCAAAACAGTCGGGCATTGTTTCTGATAGCAACGTTTCTGATAGGGCCGTGGGTTCACATTTCCGATATTACGTCATATCGGACGCAAATCTGGATCAGCTCCGTTGTTCCCCCGTTTTTAGAGATTTGGGTACGGAGGAAAAGAGAGAGGGTTTTATTTCCTGACGCTGCGTGAGTTCCCCGACACACCGGGGACACATTGATGTATACAAGACATTGCTACTCTGGAGCCTCGCAGCGGAGAAACTGTGACGCGCTTGGGGGGGGGGGGGGGGGGTGCTAGTTGAGCCTTGCAGCGGCGAAACTGTGGCGCGCTTACACTTTAGGTGCGCCGCGTTTTTGGGGGTGCGAGAGGGGGTTGCGGGTGCTAGTGGAGCCTCGCAGATGGGGGTGCTGCAGCCCCCTCAGCAACCCCCCTTCCCGTGTCCATGCAACTTGAGACCAAAATCACCAAAAACTGTGTGACTCAAACTCCACTAAAAGGTGAAATCGAGAAAGCCCTTTAAAACTTTCTCAGTCTCACTCTGTGATATTAAAACGTTCCTCCTGTGTATTCAGATAAAGCCTCCAGCTTCACATAACTCACATCAGACTCCTGCTGTAATCACTATGTTTCCCAGAGGACTCAGTTATCTGTGTGTCACTCCAGATATCTTCCCCAACTATTACATCAAGGCCATGTCTGAAAGTGAGTAGGTTCACCTTGGAGCGTTTTTTGGGGAAACTTAAACCAGATCTCAGTTATTCTCCATCACAAAGTTAGGAATCCCCACTTCAGACGACGTACTTAGAAGATGGTAATACGGGCGGTTATTCGCTGTATTTTTGAATTATGGAAACAGCTTTGGTTTCATTCTAGTTGCTTGTACAGTGATTTCAAATGTGATACTTAAATGAGCCACTAATCAGGAGCAAGTGCATCAAAATCAGACAGAATACAGAGCAGAAAGAGACAGGAAGGGCATTATTCTGTATCTTTAATAATGCTTTTCTGTAGGGTTTAGATCCAATCTAAACTATCCATTAGTCCAAGTCCAATGAAAGTGAAAATCAAAACTAATATGAGGCACTTATCCGGAATAAATGCATGAAAATCAGACAGAATATGTTGCAGAAAGAGACAGGAAGTGCACAGTTTAACGTCATTTCAAAGTAAATGTATGTTATTCCAACTAGAGGATCTTAAGTAATCCCTTGGATACAAATACATCTGAACAAATATCCTGTTGGACAGCAACTGAAGTGCATTATTCTGTTTCTAAATAATGCTTTTCTGTAGGATTTAGATCTAATCTAAACTATCCATTAGTCCAAGTCCAATGAAAGTGAAAATCCAAACTAATAGGAGGCACTTATCCGGAATGAATGCATCAAAATCAGACAGAATATAGTTCAGAAAGAGGCAAGAAGTGCAAAGTTTGAAGTCTTTTCAAAGTAAAGGAGCAGAAGTGCATTATTCTGTATCTTTAAAAATGTTTCTCTGCAGGATTTAGAGTTTCTTTGGCTGCTGTGAACATCCCATTTTGAAGGCAGCAGAGTTGGTACCCTCATCTAATCTCAACTCTCCACTATTCCCAGTCCAATCAAAGTGAATAATAGCTGCAGAATCTGAGCGGGGCATCGTTGGGTTTCTTGTGGACAGAGGCTGAATCTCTGAGGATATTAAAACGGGATCTCATCATCTCTCTTCCTGCAAAACCTGACGGGGTCGCAGGCACTTTGATTTGGGGGAAAAGTTTAAGAAAATGGCTTTAAAAGTCACAAAAGTACATCTACACGGAAGAAGTCTGGGTAACGCTTGTAAAGATGTAAATAATTCCACATTTGAGGATTGTGCTGAGATTTCTCTGTACCTTTTTCAGAAAACTTCAATGCAAGCTTCTGAAGTTTAAGAAAATGGCTTTAAAGTCACAAAAGTAGCATCACAAGATCTTTAAACATCACTCAAGGACAAGAAAGAGCATGTTGTCCGATTAATGCTTGTAAAGATGTAAATAATGCCACATTTCAGGATTTTGGGAGATTTCTATATTCTATATATTACAAGTCCTTTTTTCCTTCAGGAACTTTCCAGGAACTTAAATGATTCTTGATTTGGGGGAAAAGTTTAAGAAATGGCTTTAAAAGTCACAAAAGTACATCTACACTGAAACAGAAAGAGGAAGTAGTTTGGGTAACGCCTGTAAAGTCTTGATATATTGTTTATTTGGAGATTTTGGTTATTTTTCCATTAGCTTTTTCATGTTTAAGTCAGAAACCTCAACACAAGTTACTTGATTTCGGGGATAAGTTCAACAAAAGGCATTACAATATCTACAAGGACATTGTGATTGAAGCAGGAAAGGACTTAGTGTGTGTAACGCTTGTAAAGATGTAAAGAATTACACATTTGAGGATTTTGCGGAGATTTCTCGGTACGTTTTTCCTGTTGGAGCATTTCAGAAACCTCAATGCAAGCTTCTCGATTTCACAGAACTTTAAGAACATGGCTTTAAAGTGACAAAAGTAGCATCACGAGATCTTCCAAATAGATGAATCTAAATCAGTCCACAGATGAGTTTGAGGTCTTAAAGTTAGGAGATAATGTGTGTTGACTGACCGGAGCACTGCAGCTGAGAGAGGATCTGCGCTCCTTCAAACTGGTGGCTGATCATCTTCAGGTTGGGTTTAATGCAGCGGATGAAACTGGATCCCTGCAGCAAGAGAGAGGAAAACAATCAGTGCAGGAACAGCAGGAAGAACACACACACACACACACACACACTCACACACATTCACACATATTCACAGATACAAAACACCGTGACTCAGGACATGATGCAGGAAGGTTTTTGTCTCATGAGGTACAGAAAGGTGTGTTTTACAGGAATCTCATCTGAACTGTAACATCGAATCATGCCGAGAAACACTCACCGTGCAGAAAGAGACAGGAAGTGCACATTTTAAAGTCTTACAAGTAAATGTAAGATATTCCTAATAGAAGATCTTATGTAATCTTTTTACAGAATGTTTTTCCACTTGGATAAAAAGAAATCTGTACAAATATCTCTCTTGGACAGCAACATAAGTGCGTTATTCTGTATCTTTAATAAGGCTTTTCTGTAGGATTTAGATCTAATCTCAACTATCCATTAGTCCCAGTCCAATACAAGTGCTACAGAATCTGAATACAAAACACCGTGACTCAGGACATGGTGACAGGAAGGTTTTTGTCTCATGAGATACAGTGTTTTTTACAGGAATCTCATCTGAACTGTAACATCGAATCATGCCGAGAAACACTCACCGTGTCGCGCAGCTTCTCCAGGAGGATGTTCAGCTGCGTCTGTGAATAAAGAAGGAGAGAAGACATGTTTTCAGTCACCTATTAAACTATTTTCCCACAGTATATTAATGGTCAGTACATTTGACTTCTTGTGTTTTAATAAATATTTGTATGTGACTAAAACAGCAGATTTGGAACGTTTTAATTGTAGTTTACCCGTTTATTTAACCCAAAACATGCTATTCAAAAGGTTTAAAGTGAAGCAGAGTGTGTTTCTGATGCTAGATGAGATATGAAGCTGCAGGTAGCAGTCCTCAGTAATGGTTTTATTACGCTCAGTAAGTCGTTTATCTGAAGCTCCAGAGCTCCACGTTTATCTGATCAGACACTTAACCTCTGCGAGCTGCAATCTAATCACTCCTCCTTTCAAATACATCCTGATTAACATCTGGAGTCTCCAGCTGTATCTGGAGCTGATTCTGTGTCTGTGGCTTTAAATGCTAATGAGCTGCTGCTGGCCACGCCCCCTGAGAGATATTTGGTTAAAAATAACACATTAGGCGCTTTCACACCGGAGTACTTTTCCCCGTACTTTTCCCGTTTAGTTCCGACAGTTCCTGGATTTTGCGTTCACACCAAAAAGAGAACTTATTTCATGAGAACTTTTCCCCCCTTTTCAGCCCCTGCATTATTCATTCGTATAAGTGACTGTGGACAGGAAGGGCATCTTTGTGAATGCAAGTATATGGAAATGTAAATACATGTTTACTAATTAGGGTCAATACCTGGACTATAGATCCAACACTGACACGTGTAGCCGCGGCTAGCAGCTATTAGCATATTAGCTGTGTGCTCATTTGTCCACTAAAGACGAAAAACAGCTGCAGGAGAGGACTCTTTAAAGTAGAGACACTACATACTGATATACACCTGAACATCAGCAGGAGAGGACTCTTTAAAGTAGAGACACTACATACTGATATACACCAGAACATCAGCAGGAGAGGACTCTTTAAAGTAGAGACACTACATACTGATATACACCTGAACATCAGCAGGAGAGGACTCTTTAAAGTAGAGACACTACAAACTGATATACACCTGAACATCAGCAGGAGAGGACTCTTTAAAGTAGAGACAATACATACTGATATACACCTGAACATCAGCAGGAGAGGACTCTTTAAAGTAGAGACACTACATACTGATATACACCTGAACATCAGCAGGAGAGGACTCTTTAAAGTAGAGACAATACATACTGATATACACCTGAACATCAGCAGGAGAGGACTCTTTAAAGTAGAGACACTACATACTGATATACACCTGAACATCAGCAGGAGAGGACTCTTTAAAGTAGAGACACTACATACTGATATACACCTGAACATCAGCAGGAGAGGACTCTTTAAAGTAGAGACACTACATACTGATATACACCTGAACATCAGCAGGAGAGGACTCTTTAAAGTAGAGACACTACATACGGATATACACCGGAACATCAGCAGGAGAGGACTCTTTAAAGTAGAGACACTACATACGGATATACACCGGAACATCAGCAGGAGAGGACTCTTTAAAGTGAGACACTACATACGGATATACACCGGAACATCAGCAGGAGAGGACTCTTTAAAGTAGAGACACTACATACTGATATACACCTGAACATCAGCAGGTGAGGACTCTTTAAAGTAGAGACACTACATACTGATATACACCTGAACATCAGCAGGAGAGGACTCTTTAAAGTAGAATCTCTGGAATAGGACTCAGTTGTTATGATGTATTGAGTCTCTGTTATAATAAAGCTGTCCTCACTCTGCACACTTTAGATTTCCAGCCTGAGGACAGCGTGTCACCTCGACTGACTTCAGATTTATCTCCGCTCATTTTTTTTTACCGGCCGCCTCTTCATCTTTTGAACTTTAATCATGGCTCAGGATAAGGAGAGGAGAGCCAGGCTTTAGGACAACACTGCAGGTAACTCAGCTCACAGGTAATAAAGACTCCGTCTGCAGCACAAATCCTCTCTGAGACCTTCAATCCTGCCGATATAACCTGGAAATAACCTTTCAGTGCTCCTAGACCTAATATCACCGACAGAAATACTAGATTTATTAGTTAGCCTATGACATCAAAATAGATGAAATGAGGAAATCTCAATATTTTAAAGTTTGAAAACAGCATCTTCTGCTATATTTGCTTTAGCTTAGCGGTGGTGACGTGAAGTCATGTGACCGTGCTGTAGTTCCTTTATAGCCCAACATTAGCCACCTTTAGCTTAGCGGTGGTGACGTGAAGTCATGTGACCGTGCTGTAGTTCCTTTATAGCCCAACATTAGCCACCTTTAGCTTAGCGGTGGTGACGTGAAGTCATGTGACCGTGCTGTAGTTCCTTTATAGCCCAACATTAGCCTCCTTTAGCTTAGCGGTGGTGACGTGAAGTCATGTGACCGTGCTGTAGTTCCTTTATAGCCCAACATTAGCCTCCTTTAGCTTAGCGGTGGTGACGTGAAGTCATGTGACCGTGCTGTAGTTCCTTTATAGCCAACATTAGCCACCTTTAGCTTAGCGGTGGTGACGTGAAGTCATGTGACCGTGCTGTAGTTCCTTTATAGCCCAACATTAGCCTCCTTTAGCTTAGCGGTGGTGACGTGAAGTCATGTGACCGTGCTGTAGTTCCTTTATAGCCCAACATTAGCCTCCTTTAGCTTAGCGGTGGTGACGTGAAGTCATGTGACCGTGCTGTAGTTCCTTTATAGCCCAACATTAGCCACCTTTAGCTTAGCGGTGGTGACGTGAAGTCATGTGACCGTGCTGTAGTTCCTTTATAGCCCAACATTAGCCTCCTTTAGCTTAGCGGTGGTGACGTGAAGTCATGTGACCGTGCTGTAGTTCCTTTATAGCCCAACATTAGCCTCCTTTAGCTTAGCGGTGGTGACGTGAAGTCATGTGACCGTGCTGTAGTTCCTTTATAGCCCAACATTAGCCGCCTTTAGCTTAGCGGTGGTGACGTGAAGTCATGTGACCGTGCTGTAGTTCCTTTATAGCCCAATATTAGCCACCTTTAGCTTAGCGGTGGTGACGTGAAGTCATGTGACCGTGCTGTAGTTCCTTTATAGCCCAACATTAGCCACCTTTAGCTTAGCGGTGGTGACGTGAAGTCATGTGACCGTGCTGTAGTTCCTTTATAGCCCAACATTAGCCTCCTTTAGCTTAGCGGTGGTGACGTGAAGTCATGTGACCGTGCTGTAGTTCCT
>JAAKFY010000011.1:27279210-27314210 GCA_011823955.1 Dissostichus mawsoni
TACTGCTGCTCGAACAAACACAAACATCCCAGTGATCTACAGTTTATCGGGCCAGTGAACACAGCTCAGAGCTACAGACTGTATTAAAGCGTCTAATATCGATGCCGTTTCAAAGAGCTGGACATCAGCAAAAGCATAATTAACCTCCTTCAATCTGTAATCCCCTCACGTCCATCTGCCTCCGTGTTTATGAAGACACGTTGCAGGCAGGACAGGAGGTCACATGCCTCTTTGCTTTGTCTGTTCATGAAACAGCGAAGAGGCTCGGAGGTCAAACTGTGTAGAGGCTCTCTAAAAACAGAGGGCTCCGAGCCAGCAGCACATTAAGAGCCATAATGAGAAGCACTCTGCTGTTAGGGGCTCGTAAACACAACTTCTACTCATGGATAGCTCCACCAGATTGGAAAAAGGAAATAAAAACAGGACTTCACAAAGCAGCAGCAGCCTTTAAACCCTCAGAAAGACACTCAAGAACTCTATCTGAGAAAGTTATAGAGATTAGGTGTCAGACTTAAATTGGCTATCAGATCAAGACTAAAGTCCAAGGTCAACCTCCATACTTAAGGACCAAACAGTTGAAGTTCTGGTTCAATGGAAAGACTTTTAAGTCCCAAAAAACACCACTAGTAGAAAGTAAAAACAGGGAAGTCCCAAGTCAAAATCTGAGAGTACGGAGCAGCAAATATAACAACAGGACAGGAAGTCAAGACTTTTGTTAGGGGCTCGTTACCACAACTTCTACTCGTGGATAGCTCTAGAAGATAGAAAAGACACTCAAGAACTCCTTATCTGAGAAAGTTATAGAGATTAGGTGAAGTCAGACTTAGATATTGGCAGATCAAATATCAGGATCAGATCAAGATTAAAGTCAAAGTTCAACCTCCATACTTTAGGACCAACAGTTGAAGTTCGGGTTCAAGTCGAAGAACTTTAAGTCCTAAGAAACACCAACTAGAAATAAAGTAAGACAGGGAAGTACCACATGAAGTCTGAAGTAAAAACAAGATCTACAGATCCGGGGTCAAGGTCTAAAAGAAGTCCGGAGTAAAGACCAAGAAGACCAGGACAGAAGGGGGGGCTCAACCCCAACAAGTCCCAATTTACCAGTTAAGGCAGAACAGGGTAACCTCATGAAGTCAGAGTGAACACTGATAAGTACAAAAGATCCCAGGTTAAGATCTAGAAGACAGGAAGGCTGCAAGACTAACAAGTCCAGTTTAAGACAGGAAGGCTGCAAGACTAACAAGTCCCAGTTTAAGACAGGAAGGCTGCAAGACTAACAAGTCCCAGTTTAAGACAGGAAGGCTGCAAGACTAACAAGTCCCAGTTTAAGACAGGAAGGCTGCAAGACTAACAAGTCCCAGTTTAAGACAGGAATGCAGACTAGTCCCAGTTTATATGTATTTAGACTTCTTGCACTATTTTGTATTTTATTATATATGTTGCATTGTTTGAGGAGCTCAGGTCAGAAGAATTTCATTACCATTTCTACACAGTAGCTTTGTGCATATGACGATAAAACCTTTGAATCTTTTGAATCTTTAAGACAGGAAGGGTGGCAAGGGATGTAAAGTTAAGAACAACCAGACCCAAAACAAGTCACAAATCCAGTCCAGTCCTACGTCAGGAGGGAAGTAGAAGTTTCACTGGTAAAAAAACCTAGTTTGAATGTGTGGTTAGGAGTCGAGTGTTTGTCTAGTGGCTGTTGTTATTTACCTTATGTTGTACACATCATTAACAATCCCACATCATCAGTCTGATTCTCCGAGCTGCTCTGAATGCTCTGCGTCTTCTTACCTATGCAGTCCTGGTTGTCGACGTAGTGGACCTCGTTGACTCCGAGACCCTCCCTGTGGTACAGCTCTTGCTCCTGGAATACAGACGACAGGGTTTTATAATGAGAAGCCTTAACGATGTGCTCTGCTAACGAGCAGCAGGACGAGTCAGCGCTTCAGCCTGCAGGCCTCTTCCTGCTCTCTGCTGTCACTCTTTCAGGCAAAGTGAGATCTAAGGTGCTTCATGCTCCACAGATTTATCCGTTAAGGTGCAAATATATTCAAATGTGTAGATGGGTTTAGGCTCAAATGAGGCGTCTAACATTTGGAGACAGGAGGTAAAAAGATGATCAGAATGAACGTCCAAAATATCGTTAAGGTTTTAATGATGCTTCATGTTTAAGAAGGTCAATACACCTGATCACTAGAGCCAGACCAGCTCTAGTGATCAGGTGTATTGTAAATTATCTAAAACTCAAATTGTGGTTTAATAGAAGAAAACAGTGATTTTAGGGGTCTAATTGTATTCGAGGAGGCGGCTTTTATGCGCGATGTTACTGAAATATTTATCTGTTTGGGCGAGTACGAGATGAGGAGTTTAGGGTCTAATGAGGCGTCTAACATTTGGGGAGAATAGTCAACAAGATGATCAGAACGAACGTCCAAAATATCGTTAAGGTTTTAATGATGCTTCATGTTTAAGAAGTTCAAACAGGTCTGGCTCTAGTGATCAGATACTTATGTAGAGTTCATGATTTAAAACTGTAATTTAAAGGGGACCTATCATGCTAAATGCACTTTGTGATGTCTTTTATACATACATATGTGTCCCCGGTGTTCCAGGGAACTCACAAAGTGTCAGAAAACACAACCCTCTCTCTTTTCCTCCATACCCAAATCTCTAAAAACGGGCTGCAACGGATTTGATACGGGTGGATTTTTTTTTGCACCTTTTTGACGTAATGTAGGTGCACTCCGCCTGATTGGTCAACTCTCCACCAATCAGGGGAATAAGAGGTTGGGCCATGTTGACTCTCCACTCGTAATCACAGCAAGCATGATAACATGACGCTCGTGCCGGGGCCGTGTCACGCCCCCCTCTTCCGCATGGGGGCGTGGTCAGCTGAATCAGACCTTGCAAAGAGAGCTGGAGTGAGGCAAAATGAGGCATGGCTAAAATGCATGATCTGTTTCGTATTTTGAAAATTAAACGTATTAATATACCTTATATATATATATATACCTTATATATTATTTAAATATAGCATGATAGGTCCCCTTTAACAAACAATTGCACAACAGTGACATTTCAGACCTCGGTGTCGTGAACTGAGCTGTGTTTTTATTACATTTTGTTAGTCTAATGATATTCGAGGAGGCGGCTTTTATGCGCGATGTTACTGAAACATTTATCTGTTTGGGCGAGTACAAGATGAGGAGTTTAGGGTCAAATGAGGCGTCTAACATTTGGAGAAAAAAGGCAACAAGACGATCAAAAGGAACGTCCAAAATATCGTTAAGAAGAACAGGTATGGCTCCAGTGATCAGGTGTATTGTAAATGATCTCTAATTGTAGTGGAAGAAAACAGTGACTCTGGTTCGGTCAACGGAGCAGCATTTCTTTTTATTCCGTGAGTCCAAAGCTCTCCAGACAGCAGTGAAATGATTATGGATGCTGCAGCTTTCTGAGCAGACGCACTCGAGTGCCTTCTGGTTCGTTATGTGAATACCCAGAGTTACAGAGAAATTATATATATATCGAGCATCATTATTTTCCAAAAGACGGCCTGTAATGGTTGTTTGGGGGCTGAAGACGTCTGAGAGTTTCCTCTGAATATATAAGACCAAAGGTTAACAGAAAGCAACAACAACTCTCTTCACTTCATTCTGCAGCTTGATTTTCATCTAAAAAGGTATTCTTTTCAAACAAAAACACACTCCCAGGATGTAATCATGCAGGGGTTTCATTGAAATAAACAGTAATCATTGAAATGTGCACTTTTGGGTGGAAAATCTTCTTAAAAAGTGTCTAAGCTTCGGAAAATCAATGCTTTTACTCTGCACAATGTGGGGGGGAAACACCTAATCTTAGAAAAATAAGTGTTTCCAATACGAAGAAGCACTTGTATGAGAGTGAGAGCGCTGCCTGAGGGATGGAGGAGGGACACGCTGGGACTTTGACCACAGATCCTCACCTCTTTCAGGATGCGCTCGTTGAAGAACTGCTGCAGCTTCTCGTTGCAGTAGTTGATGCAGAACTGCTCGAAGCTGTTGTGTTCAAAGTACTCTGCAGGAAAGAAACATCAGAGAGTTAGAGAGGCTGCAAAACACTCAGAGAAGATCTTAGGGAGCATGCAGAGCGTGAAGGCTCTTTCATTTTCCTTCTCTTATCTTATTGCAGTTCTGATATTTGTTTATCTCTGCTACTACTAGTCCGTCCATTACTGCAACAGGAATCTTTATGTGCATTAATAACTGTACTGCTGTTATATAGCACACTCATCCTGCAGTGCTACACTTATTTTATAAATACTTCTGCTACTTATCTACTTGAATGTGTACTTCAAAGCTACCTCTTTAAATTCTATATATATAGGGAGGCGTGTTGCGCAGTGTGGCGCAGTGGATAGAGCCTTGGTGTTCGGATCAGGGGGTCACAGGTTCAAACCCCACTGCAGTCAGCATGTCGTTGTGTCCCTGAGACACTTCACCCCAAATTGCTCATGTGGGGATTCTCCACAGTATTGAGTATGTAAGTCGCTTTGGATAAAAGCGTCTAACATGTCATGTAATGTAATATATGGTCACTGTTACGGCCGCCGCCTTCTATCTGCCCATTAGCCTTTCTCTAAGTGTTTGCAGCTGTGTGCTATATGTATATGAGCTGTGCCGTTGCCCAGACGCCATTGGATGCCGCTTCCTGTCCCTCCCCCGGTAGGCGTGACCGAAGATCTGGATGGAGCATGCCGGGCCGACTCTCCAATCCCCACACACCTCCCGGGGACAACTACAAGAATGTGTGCAACCTCAGTTAGTCGAGAGGTCTGAATGTGTGCACCTCAGTTAGTCGAGAGAGTCTGAATGTGCACCTCAGTTAGTCGAGAGAGGTCTGAATGTGTGCACCTCAGTTAGTCGAGAGGTCTGAATGTGTGCACCTCAGTTAGTCGAGAGAGGTCTAATGTGTGCACCTCAGTTAGTCGAGAGAGGTCTGAATGTGTGCACCTCAGTTAGTCGAGAGAGGTCTGAATGTGTGCACCTCAGTTAGTCGAGAGAGGTCTGAATGTGTGCACCTCAGTTAGTCGAGAGAGGTCTGAATGTGTGCACCTCAGTTAGTCGAGAGAGGTCTGAATGTGTGCACCTCAGTTAGTCGAGAGGTCTGAATGTGTGCACCTCAGTTAGTCGAGAGGTCTAATGTGTGCACCTCAGTTAGTCGAGAGGTCTGAATGTGTGCACCTCAGTTAGTCGAGAGGTCTAATGTGTGCACCTCAGTTAGTCGAGAGAGGTCTGAATGTGTGCACCTCAGTTAGTCGAGAGAGGTCTGAATGTGTGCACCTCAGTTAGTCGAGAGGTCTGAATGTGTGCACCTCAGTTAGTCGAGAGAGGTCTGAATGTGTGCACCTCAGTTAGTCGAGAGGGTCTGAATGTGTGCACCTCAGTTAGTCGAGAGGTCTGAATGTGTGGCAGACGTCTCTCGGTACTCTCTCTGTATATTCTGTGTTAGTTCAGTTAACGGAGGTTAAATAGGTTGTGTGTGTATTTGTGTTTATACTTGTCACTCTGTTCATCTTAAAGAACAACGTTAACTGTGTTGAACTTGTCTCCAGGCTGTGTTTCATAACAGCTTATTTTTGTTATTCCAATTCTTCTTCCCACTTTAGAAGTGAGGTTTTCTTTTGTTTATTTGTTTGTTAGCTATTTTGTTTGTCTAAAAATTGTAAACTCTTATTTAAAGAGTCTCCCTTAGTTCCTTTTGTTTGCTATTTAAACCGGTGCCTTTTTGTTTTGATTGTGGTTGTTTGGTGCCAATTTTACTGCGCCTTTTTCATTAATCAACTTCCAATTTACCAATTCCAACTGGTTATGTTATTTTCCACGAGCCGGGACGTAACAGTCACTATATTTAAAGCAAATCTATGTTATGCTTAAACCGTGCTATCTTGTTTTCTTGAGTTCTCTATTAATATGAAAGATTAATAACGGGTGCATACCAAGTCATTTTTTAACCTGCAAGACTATTCCCCCCTTTATGCTGCTGTAACAGAGTAAAGTCCTCTTTGCAGGAGGGATAAAGGGTTTCTGACTCTGATTTCCGGACACTTACCAAATCCGGCGATGTCGAGGACCCCGATGAAGTTGGCGGAGGATTGGAAGGGGAAGCACTGGTTGGCGCGCGTCACCACGTGGTCGAACAGCCGGCTGTAAACCGCCTTCGCCAGCGCGTCGCGGGCGCTGTTCGCCTGCTCCACCTTCAGAGGAACTCTTTAAAACACAGGAGGAAGAGGAGGGTCAGAATGAGGATTTACAGGAGAGGAGAGAGAGGGCAAAGTACACACATCCTTTCCTCAAGTAGAAGTACAGATACTTGTGTTTAAAAATACTCTGGTAAAAGTAGAAGTACTGACTAAACTTCTTTACTCAAGTAAAAGTAAAGAGGCTTTGAAATGTACTTCAGTAAAAAGTACCCATAACTAGCAGCTGTTTTAAAGAGTACCTGACCTCCCTTTATATTAATAGAACAATAATGTCATTGTTAGCTAATGAATGTTTCCATGCTGAACAACGGCACTGACAACAACGTTTTCATTGGTCCCTCTTCTTAGAGAAGACCAGGAAATGATGGATACACGGATCGTGTTCAAATCAATAGGCACGCAATGACTCTAAATAATAATGATCACGCCACCAACACACATTCAGACTAAAGGAACCAGCCTGTTTGGAACATGGAAGAAGTAGAAAGTACAGGTATTTGGGTTCAACATGTAAGAAGTAGAAAGTACAGGTATTTGGGTTCAACATGTAAGAAGTAGAAAGTACAGGTATTTGGGTTCAACATGTGAGAAGTAGAAAGTACAGGTATTTGGTTCAACATGTGAGAAGTAGAAAGTACAGGTATTTGGGTTCAACATGTAAGAAGTAGAAAGTACAGGTATTTGGGTTCAACATGTAAGAAGTAGAAAGTACAGGTATTTGAGTTCAACATGTAAGAAGTAGAAAGTACAGGTATTTGAGTTCAACATGTAAGAAGTAGAAAGTACAGGTATTTGGGTTCAACATGTAAGAAGTAGAAAGTTCAGGTATTTGGGTTCAACATGTAAGAAGTAGAAAGTTCAGGTATTTGGGTTCAACATGTAAGAAGTAGAAAGTACAGGTATTTGAGTTCAACATGTAAGAAGTAGAAAGTACAGGTATTTGGGGTTCAACATGTAAGAAGTCAAAGTAAAAGTCCTCAGAAAAATAAGTAGTGGAGTAAAGTACTGATACCAGAAAGATGTACTTAAGTACAGTAACAAAGTATTTGTTCTCCACTACTTCCACCTCTGGAGAGGAGAGACCATTGCTAGCTAGAAACAGCAGAAACTCAACTGTTTTGAGATATAACAACAACAACAACAACAACAACAACAGGTGTTTACTCTTTATGTCTGAGTGCTTCTGTGCGATGTGAATGTTTGAAGGCAAGTGCTCATTATCCCTTAAATTAATCATCCTTGCATCGTATTTAGATACAAATGCACTTCCACTAGTTCATTAGTCATATATAAGGTTTCATTTAAAAGCAGAATACGTTTTTATCAAAAGGGTAAATCAGCATTAGTTAGTTGCTCAATTTAGGAAAAAAAGTTACGTCTGAAAACGTCTGATTAAAACACTTAATAAACACACATTTAAAGTAAGAAATGTGCAGCAAAAGATAAATAAAATGAAAAATCTTATATAACACAAAAGTGCGTGCAGTACAAAGATCCAATTAAAATAGAATCATTATAATTATCTTCACAAATAAAGTAGAGGTTGTTTTTCGACAAATAGCAATACAATGACTAAAATAGTGCGGACACATTCATGTTATTAAATGTGAGCCGATTGAGAGGGAATTAAAGAAACACTCATTACTTCCTGCACATAGAGTCTAATCCGTGTGTTCTGGACAGCTCTACAAAACAAGAAATGTACCTTTCTGCGCTCTGGGAAATCTGCATTTCATTTTCATCAAGCCATTTACCTCCGACGTATATCTGTGGAACAATGACTGCACTGAATGCAAACATGGGGACTGAGAGAGGAGTGGAGGTGTGACTCTGCAGCAGATCATTGTGTTATCGACAGCAGCAGAGAGAGACGCGGCTTCAGAGAGCGCTTTGCAGGTATTGTAATTGCTTCTGACTGCGTGAGAGTGCACGGTTCATAGCTGCAGACAAAAGGAGATGACCCCCGACCGGGGCAAGAGAAAGTGAATTAATCTGAAGTTTATGCAGCTGCAGTGCGGAGGAACGCTCTGAGAGACACAGCATCTCCTCTGAACATAGGAAGGGAACACAGGTCTGAGAGTGAGTCTTTAAACGGTGTTTTCAGACTCACTGATGAAAGGGAAGTGCAATAATGCAGCCTTTAAAGCAGTGTTCATTTTGGCAGCTATTTTTAATTTAGTCTTAAGACGAAAATGGTTATTAGTTTTAGTCACATTTTAGTCCTTTTCATCCTTCATAGTTTTAGTCTAGTTTTTAGTCGACGAAAAATCATTACATTTAGTTCAAAATGTTTTCTCTCTTTAAACTAATTCAGTTTGGCAAATACAGGTATCTGAAATTAGAATCAAGGTGACAGCATCAAGTGTTGAAATTCATAAAGCAACATTTCACTCTCTTAACACTTTGCTTGTGTAATATTTAGGGATGGGTATCGTTAAGGTTTTAACGGTTTTTAACGGTACTACTACTAAATCTGTGCACACCGCTGCAGCGTGTCTGTGAGGCCCCGCCCCCCGCACATAGAGAGACAGAGTGAGGCCCCGCCCCCGCACAAAGAGAGACAGAGAGGCCCCGCCCCCTGCACACAGAGAGACAGAGTGAGGACCCGCCCCCCCGCACACAGAGAGACAGAATGAGGCCCCGCCCCCCGCACACAGAGAGGCCCCGCCCCCCACACACACAGAGAGACAGGGAGGCCCCGCCCCCCCGCACACAGAGAGAGAGTGAGGCCCCGCCCCCCGCACAGAGAGAGAGAGAGAGGCCCCGCCCCCCGCACACAGAGAGACACAGGGAGATCGCTCTTCTGGAGTGAAGAGAGCGGAAATAATGATATTGCAAGTTAGAAACGATGCATTTTGACAGACAAGACGGACACTTGGGGGGAAATACCCTGCATTTTGAATGTCCGATAGTCCACCATTAACACCTTGGTCCCGTCAACGAAATCTAAATATACATTTCGTCAGTTTTTATTATCAAGAATCTATTTTTAGCTCGTCGCCGTCTCGTCTTAGTCGTGTAAGAAAAGGTCGTTGAGGAACATTTTCGTCATAGTTTTCGTTGACGAAATTAACACTGCTTTAAAGTCACAAATGCAAATGTGCTACGACGCCCCTAACCTCTTCCATAAGTTGAAACGTGCTGCAGCTTCAGAAAGGATGCAGATATAAAACCCAAATGTTCCACACGAAGAAACATCTCCAGCAACAAACACATGCAGCGTTTAGAGAACATTCAGCAACTTGAGGAGACATGCGCAGCGTTTACTAAAAGCTGCAGAAACCAAACGCTGAAGAAGCTCAAAGCACAACGGAGACCACACAGGGATTCTAGCCTCTGCAGACCGTTGACATGCATCAACACCTAAGAACACACTACAGGAGAGGGAAACCCTGAAAAGCAGAATGGAGCCTCTTTAATTGTGCAGCACTAAACCCCCAGAATCACTCTAACAGGATTGAATTGCATTATGATCAGCTCCGTTGCTCCCCCGTTTTTAGAGATGTGGGTACGGAGGAAAAGAGAGAGGGTTTTATTCTCTGACACTTTGTGAGTCTCCTACATATCCGTGTATAAAAGACATCAAAAAGTGTATTTTGCATGATAGGAGACCTTTAAATAGAAACACTCGAGCCGAACAGAATCAGGATGTTTCATCAGCCGTCTCTCACTTAGATTTCCTCTCATTGCTTTAAATAAAGTTCACTTTCTAATCCCTCTTTTTTCCCCATGCGGTGCGTTTGAGAGCAGCAGAAATTCTCCGTGAGTCGACGGCAGTAATTACTCTGAGAGGAGTAGGGAAACATCGGGGAATACATATTAGGATACTTGTACCATTAGTTTTCTGACACTCAGCTGCCCTGGCATTTAGACCTCTTGGTTTTTAAATGAGAGTGGAAACCCTCAGAGCCACGGCATGAATTAAACATGAGGGAGCTGGGGTTGATTCAAGATTACAAAGATTCAAAGGTTTTATTGTCATATGCACATAAGCTACAGTGTAGAGAAATCCCATTGGACCAGGGAGATGCTGCCTTCAGGGACCAACACAGAAATGTGTGTTAGTATCATTAAATACTTGGGAAAACAGGATATAATATGCCGTCTTCTAAAAACTGACGGATAAATTCAGAATGCTTTTCCGTCCTTGAATCCTCTCATCGTCTCCTGATTCCTTGATACAAAGGTTGATTAGGACACATGTTGAAAGTATCCTTAACTAAGCACTAAGGAGTTGAGGATAAGGAGGCTTCCAGAGAAGAAGGAAGCAAGGAAACACGAGTTGAATATTGTAACGGCGTTTGTTGAATGTGCTTCAATTCTTTAGTGAAACAGAGCAAAATATGACATTAATAATGTCTGGAAGAGAACTCTCTGCTCCATAGCTTCTCTTGCATTTATATTCAATCTAATGTTTAATATTCAATTCCTCACGTACTTATGTGTATATAATACCCTGCTTTATATTTTGTTACGGTAAATTAGTCATTCAACATGTATATTTTCGACATTTTTTGAATGCTATTTTATTTTCTATCGAGATGTTTACATTTTGAATTGTTTATTTCTAGTCTTTTACTTGTATTGTAATATGCCATGTCTCTTTATGCTGCTGCAACGCTAACATTTCCCAACTTGGGATCAATAAGTACTTCATATCTTATCTTATTAAATCGGAATAATGAGAATAGACAGTTGACTTAATTTGAGTAATCAGACTAAACTGGACAGGGTTTAAAGGATGTATTGATATAAGTGTGTCCACCTTGCTTCCTCTAACCTTTCATCAAGTGAAGGAAACAAGGAAGCTAAGTAAAGGTAAGGGGATAAACCTAATGGATGTTTTTTGGCCGCTGATAGCTCCATTAATGGTGCATCGTTCGCAGCCTTCTGTCCCGTATCAGGAACATATGGCAGTAATGATATCAGAGCAAACAAACCCATGAAGTCCAGCCTTGTTTGGCTTTTTTTGTTGGCATCTGTTCTAAAAAATCATCAAACTCTCCTTAGGAGACACTACGTACTGATATACACCTGAACATCAGCTGGAGAGGACTCTTTAAAGTAGAGACACTACGTACTGATATACACCTGATCATCAGCTGGAGAGGACTCTTTAAAGTAGAGAAACTATATACTGATATACACCTGAACATCAGCTGGAGAGGACTCTTTAAAGTAGAGACACTACATACTGATATACACCTGATCATCAGCAGGAGAGGACTCTTTAAAGTAGAGACACTACATACTGATATACACCTGAACACCAGCAGGAGAGGACTCTTTAAAGTAGAGACACTACGTACTGATATACACCTGAACATCAGCAGGAGAGGACTCTTTAAATTAGAGACACTACGTACTGATATACACCTGAACATCAGCAGGAGAGGACTCTTTAAAGTAGAGACATTACATACTGATATACACCTGAACATCAGCAGGAGAGGACTCTTTAAAGTAGAGACACTACGTACTGATATACACCTGAACATCAGCAGGAGAGGACTCTTTAAAGTAGAGACATTACATACTGATATACACCTGAACATCAGCAGGAGAGGACTCTTTAAAGTAGAGACACTACGTACTGATATACACCTGAACATCAGCAGGAGAGGACTCTTT
Source organism: Dissostichus mawsoni (assembly GCA_011823955.1). Classification (NCBI taxonomy): domain Eukaryota; kingdom Metazoa; phylum Chordata; class Actinopteri; order Perciformes; family Nototheniidae; genus Dissostichus; species Dissostichus mawsoni. Next base: position 27,291,089 of record JAAKFY010000011.1, read on the forward strand.
AAAGTAGAGACATTACATACTGATATACACCTGAACATCAGCAGGAGAGGACTCTTTAAAGTAGAGACACTACATACTGATATACACCTGAACATCAGCAGGAGAGGACTCTTTAAAGTAGAGACACTACGTACTGATATACACCTGAACATCAGCAGGAGAACTCTTTAAAGTAGAGACATTACATACTGATATACACCTGAACATCAGCAGGAGAGGACTCTTTAAAGTAGAGACACTACGTACTGATATACACCTGAACATCAGCAGGAGAGGACTCTTTAAAGTAGAGACATTACATACTGATATACACCTGAACATCAGCAGGAGAGGACTCTTTAAAGTAGAGACACTACGTACTGATATACACCTGAACATCAGCAGGAGAGGACTCTTTAAAGTAGAGACATTACATACTGATATACACCTGAACATCAGCAGGAGAGGACTCTTTAAAGACTAATTGTGTCCCAACTGTACAGATTTGTGATATTGGGCTCTAGAAATAACATTTGATTGTTTGATTGACACTGGAGTTAGCCAAAAAGGTGCTTTATTATAATTATAACATAACGTTCTTTCTGTCAAGAGTTAGAACCATTGGAATATATTCTACTTAATTACATCAAATAAAAACAGCATTATGGCAAAACTGTGCCTGAAAATTAAGGCTATATTTTGCATAAAGCCCTCAGTGTGCTCCCTGTCAGCCGCCCTCCTCCCTGAAGGGATGAACATGTTGGAAGACATTCTCTCCACCATCTGCCCACAGCAGAACGTCTGCCGCCTCTCTGTGCATCTCTCAGAAAGGGTTCTCTTGTTGGCATTAATGGAGAGACTAAACAAGTTGGAAATGATTGTTCCCCCCCCCCCTCAGCTTTCCCGTAATTCCACCATCTGCCACCAGAATAAAGTCTGGAAGCTTCAGCTCTCGGGAAGAAGAGCAACATCCATCCTACTGGATCTTCATTTAACTTTAAGGTGCAATTAACTATGAAGATGCAAACTGAAGTAGTTCCTTTATAGCCCAACATTAGCCTCCTTTAGCTTAGCGGTGGTGACGTGAAGTCATGTGACAGTGCTGTAGTTCCTTTATAGCCCAACATTAGCCACCTTTAGCTTAGCGGTGGTGACGTGAAGTCATGTGACCGTGCTGTAGTTCCTTTATAGCCCAACATTAGCCTCCTTTAGCTTAGCGGTGGTGACGTGAAGTCATGTGACCGTGCTGTAGTTCCTTTATAGCCCAACATTAGCCTCCTTTAGCTTAGCGCTGGTGACGTGAAGTCATGTGACCGTGCTGTAGTTCCTTTATAGCCCAACATTAGCCTCCTTTAGCTTAGCGGTGGTGACGTGAAGTCATGTGACCGTGCTGTAGTTCCTTTATAGCCCAACATTAGCCTCCTTTAGCTTAGCGGTGGTGACGTGAAGTCATGTGACCGTGCTGTAGTTCCTTTATAGCCCAACATTAACCTCCTTTAGCTTAGCGGTGGTGAAGTGAAGTCATGTGACCGTGCTGTAGTTCCTTTATATCCAAACATTAGCCACCTTTAGCTTAGCGGTGGTGACGTGAAGTCATGTGACCGTGCTGTAGTTCCTTTATAGCCCAACATTAGCCACCTTTAGCTTAGCGGTGGTGACGTGAAGTCATGTGACCGTGCTGTAGTTCCTTTATAGCCCAACATTAGCCACCTTTAGCTTAGCGGTGGTGACGTGAAGTCATGTGACCGTGCTGTAGTTCCTTTATAGCCCAATATTAGCCACATTTAGCTTAGCGGTGGTGACGTGAAGTCATGTGACCGTGCTGTAGTTCCTTTATAGCCCAACATTAGCCACCTTTAGCTTAGCGGTGGTGACGTGAAGTCATGTGACCGTGCTGTAATTCCTTTATAGCCCAACATTAGCCACCTTTAGCTTAGCAGTGGTGACGTGAAGTCATGTGACCGTGCTGTAGTTCCTTTATAGCCCAACATTAGCCACCTTTAGCTTAGCGGTGGAGACGTGAAGTCATGTGACCGTGCTGTAGTTCCTTTATAGCCCAACATTAGCCACCTTTAGCTTAGCGGTGGAGACGTGAAGTCATGTGACCGTGCTGTAGTTCCTTTATAACCCAACATTAGCCACCTTTAGCTTAGCGGTGGAGACGTGAAGTCATGTGACCGTGCTGTAGTTCCTTTATAACCCAACATTAGCCACCTTTAGCTTAGCGGTGGCCTAACTTAAACTCTTTACTTCAGAAATCATAAAGTGGTGTTAATATGTAGAGCTTTTATTTGAGCTATTATCTCAGGCGATTCTTTTGTTTGTTTTTCACGACTCTACCAAAAGATTTTGATAGTGTGGTACAGATGTAGAGCCTTTATCCCGGTAGAAGAAGCTGAATAAGTGCAGCAGATAAACGTGTCAGACACATGTCCGTCTGCAGAAAGCTGAACCGACACTCAGAGACAGGCAGCAGCAGATTTTAATTTATCGGTCCTGACTCCTCTGTGCAGATAAACGAGCAGGAATAATAAACATTAGCGTGGGAGGCGTGTTGAAAGGAGAGAGAATCTGTATTCAGACGGTGTGTTCAGGCTCTACATGCAGATGGTGTTTCAGAGAGAAGCAGCTGTCTGTCTTTACGTTTCAAGTCCAACAACGCAAGTACATTGTGTTTAAATAACATGTGAAAAAAGGCAGAATACAATTATTATCTTTTTACAATTGTGGCTGTCGATGTTTTCCAATTTTTATGAATGTATTTATTTGCTGTAAATAATATATTTTATTATTATCTAATTTGCTGATCAATCACTATAAAAAAGAGATTTAAAACGGATACATCTTATATATATGTTCTCCCATGAAGTCCCAGACCTCCTTCCTTCAACAATTATTTATTAAAGCTTCACACGAGCACAAATTAGTATCTGAAGTGTTTTGATTCTGCAGAAGAGAGCGCCATGTTTTAATTAAACATGCAAATTAGGCGTCTGACAGTTAACATATGCTGCAGGAGGGATGATACTGTAATCTAGGGATTCAAAAAACAGCGTCTATCATTAAAGAAAACATACCCTGCTGATGTTCAGGTGTATATCAGTATGTAGTGTCTCTACTTTAAAGAGTCCTCTCCTGCTGATGTTCAGGTGTGTATCAGTATGTAGTTTCTCTACTTTAAAGAGTCTTCTCCTGCTGATGTTTAGGTGTATATCAGTATGTAGAGTCTCTACTTTAAAGAGTCCTCTCCTGCTGATGTTCAGGTGTATATCAGTATGTAGAGTCTCTACTTTAAAGAGTCCTCTCCTGCTGATGTTCAGGTGTATATCAGTATGTAGTGTCTCTACTTTAAAGAGTCCTCTCCTGCTGATGTTCAGGTGTATATCAGTATGTAGTGTCTCTACTTTAAAGAGTCCTCTCCTGCTGATGTTCAGGTGTATATCAGTATGTAGTGTCTCTACTTTAAAGAGTCCTCTCCTGCTGATGTTCAGGTGTATATCAGTATGTAGTGTCTCTACTTTAAAGAGTCCTCTCCTGCTGATGTCCAGGTGTACATCAGTATGTAGAGTCTCTACTTTAAAGAGTCCTCTCCTGCTGATGTTCAGGTGTACATCAGTATGTAGAGTCTCTACTTTAAAGAGTCCTCTCCTGCTGATGTTCAGGTGTATATCAGTATGTAGTGTCTCTACTTTAAAGAGTCCTCTCCTGCTGATGTTCAGGTGTATATCAGTATGTAGAGTCTCTACTTTAAAGAGTCCTCTCCTGCTGATGTTCAGGTGTACATCAGTATGTAGAGTCTCTACTTTAAAGAGTCCTCTCCTGCTGATGTTCAGGTGTATATCAGTATGTAGTGTCTCTACTTTAAAGAGTCCTCTCCTGCTGATGACTGTGTATATCAGTATGTAGTGTCTCTACTTTAAAGAGTCCTCTCCTGCTGATGTTCAGGTGTATATCAGTATGTAGTGTCTCTACTTTAAAGAGTCCTCTCCTGCTGATGACTGTGTATATCAGTATGTAGTGTCTCTACTTTAAAGAGTCCTCTCCTGCTGATGTTCAGGTGTATATCAGTATGTAGTGTCTCTACTTTAAAGATTCCTCTCCTGCTGATGTTCAGGTGTATATCAGTATGTAGTGTCTCTACTTTAAAGAGTCCTCTCCTGCTGATGTTCAGGTGTATATCAGTATGTAGAGTCTCTACTTTAAAGAGTCCTCTCCTGCTGATGTTCAGGTGTACATCAGTATGTAGAGTCTCTACTTTAAAGAGTCCTCTCCTGCTGATGTTCAGGTGTATATCAGTATGTAGTGTCTCTACTTTAAAGAGTCCTCTCCTGCTGATGACTGTGTATATCAGTATGTAGTGTCTCTACTTTAAAGAGTCCTCTCCTGCTGATGTTCAGGTGTATATCAGTATGTAGTGTCTCTACTTTAAAGAGTCCTCTCCTGCTGATGACTGTGTATATCAGTATGTAGTGTCTCTACTTTAAAGAGTCCTCTCCTGCTGATGTTCAGGTGTATATCAGTATGTAGTGTCTCTACTTTAAAGAGTCCTCTCCTGCTGATGTTCAGGTGTATATCAGTATGTAGTGTCTCTACTTTAAAGAGTCCTCTCCTGCTGATGTTCAGGTGTATATCAGTATGTAGTGTGTGTTCCTCATTTGATGACCGTATAATTAGCGCCCCCTGCTGTAGGAGGCGCCACCTCCATGACTGGATGTGTGTGAGATTGTGTGTGTGTGGGATTGTGTGTGTGTTTTTTACTGTGTGTGCGTGTCTCTCTCTCATGACCGTCCCCTTGGCGCCCCCTGCTGTAGTTAACATGACTCAGGATTGATTATGTGTGGGTGTGTGTTTTACTGTCTGTGAGTGTGTATGAGAAAGGGTGTATGAGAGGGTGTGTTTGTGTGTATGAGAGGGTGTGCATGTGTGTGTTTGTGCGTGCGTGCCTGGGTGCTAAGATAAGAAGTACTTTATTGATCCCACTTTGGGAAATGTTTGCGTTGCAGCAGCATAAAAAGACATGGCATTGTACATTAGAGAAATTAAAAGTGTGTGTCTGTGTCTCTCACTTGATGACGGTCCCTTTAGCGCCCCCTGCTGTGGTCAGCATGACTCTGGAGGTGAGGCTGACCCTCAGGTCGTCCTCCTCCAGCCCCAGCAGCTCCGCACAGTGTTCCACGCACTGAGAGGACTGTTTCCTGATGGTGCAGCCGCCTGAAATACAGCATCAAAACATCAGGAACACACAACTTACTCTACAGGAGGTAAAGATAATGCAGGACACAATCTTGATCATTAACGAGTCCTAAAACCCTGACTTAGCGTTTTAGCACTTCCTGTCCAATCTGCAATGGTTTTGTGAATGTGTGTGTGGTTGTTATCCTGAAATAAGGTCTGTGGTTAACACAAGCTGAAGAGATTTGAAATTCTACGACATAAAACACATCTGTAAATACCTCACTGGTGGATTTAAAAACAGTGGAGAGAACCAGGAAATGTTAGAGACACTCACAGGGACACACAACATCAGGAACACACCACAACTTACTCTACAGAAAGTAAAGATTATGCAAGACAACCAGCAGGGACACAAAACATTTTAAGTTTTTAATGCTATTTTATTTCTTTTTCAGAAATATTTTGGAATGTTTATGTCTAGTGTTTAAGAGTCGTGACGCACGGCCGGACTGATCTCAGCCAATCACAGCTCTGCATGCATCCCCTGGATATTATTTTATTAACTGCTTTCATCGCGATGCAATGTTTCCAGAGAGAACAGCTGTGAGGTCCGTGCAGAAAGCAGAGCAGTGTGTATAATATATATCACTCAGTATAACAGGCCGACATTACTCTCTGTATTTGCTGTAGTTTAGTAGATATCTACAAACAAAGAGTCCAGATGTTTCTAAAACCATTTAGTGCTTCAGATCATAAATATACAACGGCTGTATCCTGATATGATATGCTTTAGGAGCTGTAGGTGTGTGTGGTACAGTGTGTAGGTGCGTGTGGTACAGTGGTGTGTGTGTGTGTGTGTGTGTGTGTGTGTGTGTGTGTGTGTGTGTGTGTGTGTGTGTGTGTGTGTGTGTGTGTGTGTGGTGTGTGTGTGTGTGTGTGTGTGTGTTACAATCACAATTTTACAAAGTCATAGTGAGGTAGGTTTTAAAAATGTCTCCTGGATTAAACAGAGATGAATGATCTGGAACGTCTCTTCCCTCTCTTTTAGGGTCGAGGCTATATTTCAGGTTCGCTTTTTCCTCCTCTTTCAGCAGACGTTAAAGTGGAGTAGGCGACAGGAAGTGATCTCAGGTATGAAGTGTTTTGAAGGATGTGACCCGAGCCGCTCGTCTCTCTGATAAAGGATTAAGAGGCGTGTTAAATATGAATGAAGTCATCTTTTTAATCCCCCCTGCATTCCTGCAACAACGTGCACTTTCAAGATGACATTGACGAGACGAGCCCTTCTGAAAGGGAGAGGGCGCTGTCCTCGCTGTGTTTGGAGACGGAGAGTTTACACCCACATGCTGCAAACTCTGCAGGGTCAGGGAGGCTGAATCAAACCCAGAGGACTCTTTAAAACTGTTCATTGAAAGAATACAGATATTTCATTATGTCGAATAATCTTCAAGGCTGCAGAGATTGTAAAAGGGAAGTTAAAAAGGTTTCTGTGGTGTGTAAGAGGAAGTTCAACTGGGTTCTGTGGTGTGTAAGAAGAAGTTCAACTGGGTTCTTTGGCTGCAACTAATCATCATTTTGATTACATTTCATTACCTTTTTCTAGAAAGAGATAGTATGAGTACTGTGGCTCTAATATTTAAGATATATCAACAACAACAACAACTGTGTTTTTTCTCATAGTGGCGTTTTGGCACTTTTAATGAGTGCCACGGTCTCTGAACAAATGAGACACACTGGCTCTGTGTCCCAGTGGGCCGGATGAACATGAATGAGTCCACTCAGGGTTAAAAGCTCTGTTCTCACTGTCCACTTCCTCTTCTTGGAGAGCGCCATGTGTCATTATTTGTCTCTCCCTGTCTGCCGCTAACACGCCTGTTCACTCTCCTCTCCTCTCCCTGTATCGCTAACTCTTCTCTTCACTCACTCTCCTCTCCTCTCCCTGTATCGCTAATTATTCTCTTCACTCGTTTCCCTCTCCGCTTCTATCTGCGCTCTCTCGTCTCTTCTTCTGTGTTTCTCTCCCTGTATCGCTCACTCGTCTCTTTCGCCCCCTGTCGGCGGCGTTTAAAATAGAATCGCCCCGTCAAAATTGAAATCCCCTATTAATGTGTTGATTATAGGTCTGGATCCGTATAGGTCGGCGTCTGGGTCCGGATCGCCTGTTGCCGACCCCTGCTATAAAGGAACTACAGCCGAGTACAGCAGCACGACTTCAACGTCACGCCAACTTCAGATCCATATTCAAACATACAGATTCTAAATGGAATGAGTTGAAGCGTTTGTTTGAACACTTTGCAGGAGGCAGGTACTTGCTTTCAAGCAGAACAGGGCAAACTAACTTAGAGGAGTGTTTACGTGTTCGGCGTAATGACGTACAACGTCCTCCACGACTTCTGTAGTCCTATTCAGCCACTTGGTAACAACCATCGTTTTTCAGACACGTCAACTCTTCAGAAATCACCAGTGGGGTCACTGCTGATGGATTTAATGTCCTAGAACTAAACGTGATCCGTCTCTGCAATGCGTCTCAACCAGACCTTATTTCAGCTAGTTTCCAAAATCCTATGGAGAGATCGCATTGGCTCTGAGACGAGGGAACAGGAAGTGGTGACATGCTGACTCACTTCCTGGTTTTAGGACTCGTCACTGCACCACTCAATAAGCAATGCACAGAAAGCATGCAGAGATAAACCCTCTTAATGAGTGCCGTCAAAAGATTCTGACAGGATCTGGAGGAGAAAGCCACCATCGAGTCAATCACTACGAACACATGCTGTGCAGAGAAGCTGCATTTAAAGGCTCTGAGCTCAGCATATAAACTTTAGTGAGATCCTGGAGCTTCAGCAGATGCTCAATAAGACTATTTGATGTTATGGTGCAGCCATAAAAAATAATGGTGTCTTTAGTTTAAATGACTCACTCAATGTTAGTGAAACAGCTAATCAACACAGTGATCAGCGTATAGGCAAAACTAATATTTAGCCCCATAATAACAACATTCACTTTCATGTTTCTAATAAATACTTTTACATATTTAAATGTCCATGAGTTCGAATCCCACTCATTGCTATTTCTCTAATTCTTTTGCAAAGAAACTGATTAAATATGCAAGGTTATATACGCAATGTAGCTTAAAGGTAGGGTAGGTAAGAATGGAGAAAGCAGCTCGAGTGCGCTAGAATTTGAAAGTACGCAGCCGAAAGAAATCTGCCCTTCCTTCAGACTTCCTTACAGAGCCCCTCCTCCAACACACACGAACGCGCACATGACCAATGAGGGCACGAGATAAGTTTGTGCACAGATGGAAGGCTGACAGGCAGGTAGGCCATCCAGTCATCTGACCCGGGCCGAGGCAGATGATTGGTCGTGCTTTTTACAGCAAAATAAAATGTGTCCATGCAGAGAAATAAGAGCAAAAACAAGATAGTATTCTTAAAATAGCTTGCTTGAAAAAGCTCTTCTGTCAAAAAACAAACAAATATTCTTTAAGAGCTTCCAGAGAAAAAATCACACGCCCCAGAAACCCGTATCTAAACTGTAAGAACGCCTCAAACTCTGGACGATTTCCCCCCGCTGGCTGTAAAACACACTTCATGTGATCCCCCCGCTGTGACAACCAGTCGCTTAACAGATGCCCCGCTACGATTCTCCTCCTCCTCCTCCTCTTCCTCCTCCTCCTCCTCTTCCTCCTCCTCCTCTTCCTCCCCCCTGTGGAGCGAGAAAAAGGCGAGAAAACGGAGAGGAGGAGCAGAAGAAATTCCTCCGCTGGAGTTCAAAGCGAGACGCCCTGCAGGGTTTCTGTGAGGCGCGGGGGGAGAACGAGGCCTGACGTAAAGAGGAGGAGGAAGAGGAGGGGGAGGAAGAGGAGGAAGAGGACAATTCAAATGTAGAGAATATAACACTTGTAGAGATCTATAGAATCATTATAGTGGAAGTCTTTCCTTTAAATGCCCCTTGAGCAAGGCATCAAACCACTAACTGCTGTCTGTCGCCGGAAAACTGGTAGCAGGACAGTCAGATACCTCTTTCACACCAACGGTGTTTCAGGGCCGGTTCGGAGCTGGAGCTTGAAAAGCACCGGGTTTTCCTGTTCACACCGCAGCGGAGCCGCCTCTTAGCTCCGGAATCCGGTTCGTTTCAAGCACCAAAAAATTGTCCGGCAAGAGAAAAGGGGCAGGGGCAGGGGCAGGGGCAGGGGCAGGGGCAGGGGCAGGGGCGGGGCAGGGGCAGGGGCAGGGGCAGGGGCAGGGGCGGGGGCGGGCAGGGCAGGGGCAGGGGCAGGGGCAGGGGCAGGGGCGGGGCGGGGGCGGGGGCAGGGCGGGGGCAGGAGCAGGGGCAGGGGCGGGGGCGGGGGCAGGGGCAGGGGCAGGGGCAGGGGCAGGGGCAGGGGCGGGGGCAGGGGCAGGGGCGGGGGCAGGGGCAGGGCGGGGGCAGGGGCAGGGGGGGGGCAGGGGCAGGGGCAGGGGCAGGGGCAGGGGCGGGGGCGGGGGCGGGGGCAGGGGCGGGGGCAGGAGCAGGGGCCTACGGAATCGGAATCGTCGTTGAAGTTGATGATTACGACTGTAAAGCAGTTTTGAATGTAGCATGTAACGACTGTAACGTTGGTAGTAAAGTCGTCCCATTTCTTCCATTTCGTTTCGACAGACAAAAACCAAAACGAGTAGCGCTTCAACACAATCGGCCATTGTTGTTGTTGTTGTCGGTGTGAGCTGTGAGGGGTTTCCGCACGGTTTGGCTTTATGAAGCAGGCACGCAAACGCTGACGCAATGACGCAGCACCAGTCGGGCTCTGAGCGGTGTGAAAAGAGCCGGAGCTAAACCGAAGAACCGGTTCTGAACCTGCTCTAGCACGGAGCTTGAACCGGAGTTGCATTGGTGTGAATGAGGTATATTATAGAGTCTCTGTGCATGTGTGTGTAATTCCTGTGCGTGTGTGTGTGTGTGTGTGTGTGTGTGTGTGTGTGTGTGGTGTGTGTGTGTGTGTGTGTTTGTGTAATTCCTGTGTGTGTGTGTGTGTGTATGTGTGTGTGTGTGTGTATGTGTGTATGTGTATGTGTGTGTAATTCCTGTGCGTGTGTGTGTGTGTGTATGTGTTATGTGTATGTGTGTATGTGTGTATGTGTGTATGTGTGTGTGTGTGTGTGTGTGTGTATGTGTGTATGTGTGTATGTGTGTGTGGTGTGGTGTGTGTGGTGTGTATGTGTATGTGTGGTAATTCCTGTGCGTGTGTGTGTGTATGTGTTATGTGTATGTGTATGTGTGTATGTGTGTATGTGTGTATGTGTTGTGGTGGTGTGTGTGTGTGTGTGTGTGTGTGTGTGTGTGTGTGTGTGTGTGTGTGGTGTGTGTGTGTGTGGTGTGTGTGTGTGTGTGTATTATACTGAGTGAACACCTTAATTTCCACATGGGGATAAAATAAAGGTTCATCTTCTTCTCAACACTTTGGATAAGAATGTCAGTTAAATTAAATGTATGACGAGTGACGAGGGATCAATTCCACATTTTAAAGATACTAAAAACTTTTATTATGGCCCACAGTGAGAGAGTGAGAGAGAGAGAGAGAGAGCGAGAGAGAGATAGAGAGGGGGGAGAGAGAGAGAGACAAGAGAGTGAGAGGGAGAGAGAGAGAGAGAGACAGCGAGAGAGAGATAGAAGGGGGGAGAGAGAGAGAGACAGAGAGAGAGAGACAAGAGAGTGAGAGGGAGAGAGAGAGAGAGAGAGCGAGAGAGAGATAGAGAGAGCGAGAGAGAGAGAGAGGGAGAGAGAGGGAGAGAGCGAGAGAGAGCGAGAGAGAGAGAGAGCGAGAGAGAGAGAGAGAGAGAGGAAGGGAGGAGGGATATTACAGAGATCCTTCAGGGAGGCTTCAGTCAGAGAGATCAATGCTTTCTGATACTCAGCGATCAATCACAGAAACTCTGCAGGCCATCAAAGACTCTCCTACCCAGCATGCATCTGGTCTCAAATAACACAGCAGGTAAATGTTGAAACTCGTTGTGAGAACCTCCATCTCAGATCGCAGGCACTGAAAGCTTTGTTGTATGTTCATAGGAAATGTCTAAAAGACGCTGCAGTGATGAGAGCAAGAGACAATGGCTTAGAAAGAAAGTGTTTGTTTTTGGGAATAAAACAGACCACAGTGTCCGCACTAAAGTACTAAAGTCTCAACGTGTCTCCCTTTATTAAAAATCAGTGTTACATCTTCAAAATAACAATATATTATTTTTCTGGACCACTTTTGAAAGGTTAGCAAACGTAGTTAATTATAGCATTTCTTCTTTGTATTTATTCATTTTTAATGCTCTTATTTGTGTGCTTTCTTTATATTTTAAGTTGAAGACATCTATTACTCTCTACTAAACACAATGCCTCTGCTTTTCTGAGTTACAAAACAATATCTTTAATATTCAGAGTCGGTGAAATTTAAAGACATCCAGACCTTGGGGTAAAATCTACTGAATAACCACGGAGGAATTTGCCTTAAACAAGATGTCTCCTGACGTAAACAAGATGTCTCCTGACGTAAACAAGATGTCTCCTGACGTAAACAAGATGTCTCCTGACGTAAACAAGATGTCTCCTGACGTAAACAAGATGTCTCCTGACATAAACAAGATGTCTCCTGACGTAAACAAGGTGTCTCCTGACGTAAATAAGGTGTCTCCTGACGTAAACAAGATGTGTCCTGACGTAAACAGATGTGTCCTGACGTAAACAAGGTGTCTCCTGACGTAAATAAGGTGTCTCCTGACGTAAACAAGATGTGTCCTGACGTAAACAAGATGTCTGCTGACGTAAACAAGATGTGTCCTGACGTAAACAAGATGTCTCCTGACGTAAACAAGATGTCTCCTGACGTAAACAAGATGTGTCCTGACGTAAACAAGATGTCTCCTGACGTAAACAAGATGTCTCCTGACGTAAACAAGATGTCTCCTGACGTAAACAAGGTGTCTCCTGACGTAAACAAGATGTGTCCTGACGTAAACAAGATGTCTACTGACGTAAACAAGATGTCTCCTGACGTAAACAAGATGTCTCCTGACGTAAACAAGATGTCTCCTGACGTAAACAAGATGTGTCCTGACGTAAACAAGATGTTTCCTGACGTAAACAAGATGTGTCCTGACGTAAACAAGATGTCTCCTGACGTAAACAAGATGTGTCCTGACGTAAACAAGATGTCTCCTGACGTAAATAAGGTGTCTCCTGACGTAAACAAGATGTGTCCTGACGTAAACAAGATGTGTCCTGACGTAAACAAGATGTGTCCCGACGTAAACAAGATGTCTCCTGACGTAAACAAGATGTGTCCTGACGTAAACAAGATGTCTCCTGACGTAAACAAGATGTCTCCTGACGTAAACAAGATGTGTCCTGACGTAAACAAGATGTCTCCCGACGTAAACAAGATGTGTCCCGACGTAAACAAGATGTGTCCCGACGTAAACAAGATGTGTCCCGACGTAAACAAGATGTCTCCCCGACGTAAACAAGATGTGTCCCGACGTAAACAAGATGTGTCCCGACGTAACAAGATGTGTCCCGACGTAAACAAGATGTCTCCTGACGTAAACAAGGTGTCTCCTGACGTAAACAAGATGTGTCCTGACGTAAACAAGATGTCTCCCGACGTAAACAAGATGTGTCCCGACGTAAACAAGATGTGTCCCGACGTAAACAAGATGTGTCCTGACGTAAACAAGATGTGTCCTGACGTAAACAAGATGTGTCCTGACGTAAACAACAACGTGACGTCGGCGCTCCCTAAAACAAGCTGTCTCTGCGTCTGACGCTCTGTTTGATGCTCAGATTTCTGGAGGAGTTATACCGTTTTTGAGGAACAGAAATATTGTTTTCTGGAATCACTTTAACATTTTACGGGGAGAATCTGCGCTCCTGTTACAATGAGTATTCAGGGTCCCCAGAAGATACCCTTAACTCATTTTGTTTTAATATGTACTAATGACAAATACCTAATTCAATTACAGAGTATTTTCAACTCAAAGTGAAGTACTTCAGAGGGTTCTGCGCTCCTGTTACCCGGTGCAGAGAAAACCCTGATTCTCAATGGAAACCTGAAACCAATGGCCCTGTTTTAATTACATTTCCAATGAGCATTCAGGGTCCCCAGAAGATTAACGGTTTCATTTAGCAGTCAAGATTATAGAATAGAATATATCTTCTGTAGTATTTATTCATTTTTAATGCTCTTATTTGTGAGCTTCCTTTATATTTTAAGTTGAAGATTACTCTCTATTAAACACAATGCTTCTGCTTTTCTGAGTTACAAACGTCTTCAGAGTCGGTGAAATGTAAAGACATCCAGACTTTGGGGTAAAATCGACTGAATAACCACGGAAGAATTTGCCTTAAACGTCGCCTTGAGGAACAAATACCTTTCTAAACTTTATTTAATGACATTAAGGACGTGATTCACTTTAGTTCTGATTAAAGGAAAGCCATGTCTGAGAAACAAACATCACAGAGACTCAGTAAACTGAAAAGAAGAAGGCGGTGACATGTGATTCTCTCCAGGGGTTTTCTAGAGAGAGAGAGTATGAGTACTGTGGCGCTGATCTTGTTTGTAATGTTGCATTCAGCTCAGAAGAATTTCATTGGCATTTCTACTCTTTAGCTGCTGAGCATCTGATGATGAAACCTTTGACTCGTTACAAGACGCTGCTCTTTGCTGCAGATTACCTAACGACTGCTGTTAATATTGAGCTAACGATGAGCCTTACAGCAGCTTCCTGTTAAAACACGACTCAGCAGAATTCACCCCCCCCCCGGTCATTAAAACAGATGCATTCATTGAGGATGTCACAACATTATCCTGAAACACCCCCCCCCCGACAGACTCTTTAATATTCTCTAACGATGCCTTCGAGGACCTGAGTTCCCGTCAGAATGCGCAGTTTGCATTTTGTTAGTCATTTAGTTTGATAGCTTAAAAATACGTGACATCTTTGTTGTTGTTGTTGTTGTTGTTATTGTTGTTGTTGTTGTGTTGTTGTTGTTGAGTAAATTGCTCCGGTTCATATAAACAGACTGTGTTTTAGATTACGTGCTTGGCCATAAATGTAATTTTAATTTCTCACGGAAATGGAAGGAATGCATTTAAAATATGTGATTATTTACGTGATTTTATTGTTGGTTTCAGGTTGAAGAATCATTTGTAAAAATAAGTAATGAATAGTTTCTCAGGTCTTATTTCTCATGTGATATTTCAGGTGTGACTCTCAGGTGACTCCTCAGGTGTGACTCCTCAGGTGGTCCCTCTTTACCTGAGGTGCTCCCCGCTCCTCGAAGTCGACGTTCCCCAGGTGAAGGACTCCAGCCACCACGCGGAACAGATCCAGCTTCTCAGAGTCGTCCAGCCCGATCTTCTTCATCGCGCCCGGACATCCTGTTGAAGTCGCCTGATCGTCCAGCAGGGGGTCCTTCAGAGGCCCGCTTCACATGCTGGGGACGAGAGGACACAGGTAAACACTCATATGCTTTATTTCGGTCACATGCATGAAGTCATGTGACCGTGCTGTAGTTCCTTTATAGCCCAACATTAGCCACCTTTAGCTTAGCGGTGGTGACGTGAAGTCATGTGACCGTGCTGTAGTTCCTTTATAGCTCAACATTAGCCGCCTTTAGCTTAGCGGTGGTGACGTGAAGTCATGTGACCGTGCTGTAGTTCCTTTATAGCTCAACATTAGCCACCTTTAGCTTAGCGGTGGTGACGTGAAGTCATGTGACCGTGCTGTAGTTCCTTTATAGCCCAACATTAGTATAAGAAAAATGTATCCCTCTAAAAAAAAACCTGTGTAAGAAAATATATATTTTTTTTATCTCCGCTCCCATCACTGCTCTCAGAAATAACCGTCCTGTGGAGACGACACTAAACCGATCCCAGCATCCCTTTTCAATCTCCTCGTCCATCAGAGGGAAATCTCTCCTTAAACTTTATCGTTAACGATTCAATTAAAAACATATTTTTAGATTTCTGATCCCAGCGTTTCAGAGTCAGAGCCCAGGAACAGCTGGGAGCTAGATCTGTTTTCAAAACACTTAAGGATTTTTTGAGGATATTGACAGAGAATATGGAGGAATGTTCCTGCCTGTCACTCATCAGCAGGAGAGGACTCTTTAAAGTAGAGACACTACATACTGATATACACCTGAACATCAGCAGGAGAGGACTCTTTAAAGTAGAGACACTACATACTGATATACACTGAACATCAGCAGGAGAGGACTCTTTAAAGTAGAGACACTACATACTGATATACACCTGAACATCAGCAGGAGAGGACTCTTTAAAGTAGAGACACTACATACTGATATACACCTGAACATCAGCAGGAGAGGACTCTTTAAAGTAGAGACACTACATACTGATATACACCTGAACATCAGCAGGAGAGGACTCTTTAAAGTAGAGACACTACATACTGATATACACCTGAACATCAGCAGGAGAGGACTCTTTAAAGTACAGACACTACATACTGTATACACCTGAACATCAGCAGGAGAGGACTCTTTAAAGTAGAGACACTACTTACTGATATACACCTGAACATCAGCAGGAGAGGACTCTTTAAAGTAGAGACACTACTTACTGATATACACCTGAACATCAGCAGGAGAGGACTCTTTCAAGTAGAGACACTACATACTGATATACACCTGAACATCAGCAGGAGAGGACTCTTTAAAGTAGAGACACTACATACTGATATACACCTGAACATCAGCAGGAGAGGACTCTTTCAAGTAGAGACACATACTGATATACACCTGAACATCAGCAGGAGAGGACTCTTTAAAGTAGAGACACTACTTACTGATATACACCTGAACATCAGCAGGAGAGGACTCTTTAAAGTAGAGACACTACTTACTGATATACACCTGAACATCAGCAGGAGAGGACTCTTTAAAGTAGAGACACTACATACTGATATACACCTGAACATCAGCAGGAGAGGACTTTTTAAAGTAGAGTCACTACATACTGATATACACCTGAACATCAGCAGGAGAGGACTCTTTAAAGTAGAGACACTACATACTGATATACACCTGAACATCAGCTGGAGAGGACTCTTTAAAGTAGAGACACTACGTACTGATATACACCTGAACATCAGCAGGAGAGGACTCTTTAAAGTAGAGACACTACATACTGATATACACCTGAACATCAGCAGGAGAGGACTCTTTAAAGTAGAGACACTACATACTGATATACACCTGAACATCAGCAGGAGAGGACTCTTTAAAGTAGAGACACTACATACTGATATACACCTGAACATCAGCAGGAGAGGACTCTTTAAAGTAGAGACACTACATACTGATATACACCTGAAATCAGCAGGAGAGGACTCTTTAAAGTAGAGACACTACATACTGATATACACCTGAACATCAGCAGGAGAGGACTCTTTAAAGTAGAGACACTACATACTGATATACACCTGAACATCAGCAGGAGAGGACTCTTTAAAGTACAGACACTACATACTGATATACACCTGAACATCAGCAGGAGAGGACTCTTTAAAGTAGAGACACTACATTAAATTACATGTTATACGCTTTTATCCAAAGCGACTTACATACTCAATACTGTGGATAATCCCCACAGGAGCAGTTTGGGGTGAAGTGTCTCAGGGACACAACAACATGCTGACTGCAGTGGGGTTTGAACCTGTGCTCCCCTGATCCCAACACCAACGCTCTATCCACTGCGCCACACGCCTCCACTACATACTGATATAAAAAACGATATAATAGGGACCCTTAAATCTGATTTTAAAGGAGATTTTTAAAAAACCATGAGATGTTTACAAGTTTGGATAGAGACTGAAATACCTGCGTTATATTTTTCGCTAAATATGACTTTTTTTCTCATAATTTGAATTTTTTCTCAGAATTTGACTTTTTCTTAGAATTTGACTTTTTTCTTAGAATTTGACTTTTTTCTTAAAACTTGACTTTTTCTTAAAACTTGACTTTTTCTCAGAATATGACTTTTTTTCTCAGAACTTGACTTTTTTCTTAGATCTTGACTTTTTTCTTAGAACTTGACTTTTTTCTTGGAACTTGACTTTTTTCTCAGAATTTGACTTTTTTCTTAGAATTTGACTTTTTTCTTAGAATTTGACTTTTTTCTTAAAACTTGACTTTTTTCTTAGAACTTGACTTTTTTCTTAGAATTTGACTTTTTTCTTGGAACTTGACTTTTTTCTTAGAACTTGACTTTTTTTCTTAGAACTTGACTTTTTTCTTAGAACTTGACTTTTTTCTTAGAATTTGACTTTTTCTTGGAATTTGACTTTTTTCTCAGAACTTGACTTTTTTTCTTAGAATTTGACTTTTTTCTTGGAACTTGACTTCTGCTTTCAGACGTAGTTCATTATGCAGTTATTACCTATCCAATAATGCAGAGGCAATAATGTAATATAATACATTATGAGTGCAACCATAATGCTGATGTGGCCCGTGATGAAATTGAGTTGAAAGCCCTGCTCTATATAATTCATGAGTCTCCATGTTGTCCACGTACCTCTTAATGGATAAAGTAATTAATCTGCAGTAATGGAATATATTCTCATAATGAATTAAAGGCTGAAGGCAGAGGAAGGAACTCATTTCACACGAGGAGCTTTCCTTATTATCGCAGCATTAAGAGCGCCGTGCAGAGGCGGCTAATTAAAATGAAAAATATGAATTTATTCTGATGATCCAGAGATTACAGAAACACAACAATGGGGGAGTTGGGATAATCTCCTTTAATGGGATTGGAGCATCATTATTATCATCACTCAGGTGTATTCAGAGGAGGATCTGCAGAGGGTTTATTTTCCTCCTCAGGTAACGGCTTTTAATCTGATTTGAAAGGAAGTTATTGCAGATCATTCGAGGTGTTAGAGAATCAAAACAAACCTCAAGCATTTAAAGTTCTTCTGCATCAACAGGGAGTTATTTTCCAAAGTTTGGACAACAAATCCAACATTTAATGGAATCAAATGTGACTTTTTAAAAGAGGTTTCACTTAGTTTTTGTCATTTCTAGAGCTATGTTCTGTGGTGTTAAAGGTGCAACAGTTTCTATTTATTATTTTAACATATTTCTTGTATTTTTATATTATTTTAATTTGATCTTTTTATTGCACATTTTAATTTATGTTATTTTCTATGAATAATTGTTTCTTTAACTTCTATATATAATATTGTATATTTATCGCAATTTTTTTAATAAAATTATTATGTTTTTATCATTAATTGCATATTTTTACTTCAACTTCTTTATATAATATTGTATATTTATTGCATTTTTTTTATTAAGTTCTTGTGTTTGTATCAATATTTTTAAGCCTTTTAAATTATTTTTGTATTGTACATTTCACTTTTTCTTATGCTTATATAAAAATGTTTTGCCTATTTAACTTTTTTTTATTTGATCTTTCTAATGCATTTTTACATTAACTTATCACGTTTATATAAATGTCAAATAGATTTATTTCATTACATTTTTTATTTTATTATCTTTGTATTTTATTAGATTTTTAAAAGATCCCTAACACAAATAAAGTATTGTGAATTGATCTGAGGTCATTTGTGAGTGAGGAGAAGTTAAAAACACAGAAACAGAATCAGCAGGAGGAGTGAAGGTGAGGAGGAGATATATCAACAGATACAAATAACAAAACAGGAGGTGACGGTCAATAAATCAAGCGCTCCTGCAAACACAGAACACCGGAGGCAGTGAATCTAAATCAGATCTGAGTCAGCGTAACGGAGGCTAATGGAGTCGAAGAGCGATTGTTTTCGGGGAGTGTTCTGATCCGAGTTTGCAACACAGACTGAGAACACTGCGCAACTTTTTTACGGGTTCAGGTGTTTGAGAATCTGTGCATGAAATATAAGAAGGTAGTTCATGCAGCTGGCAGTTATCCATCAAACGTTGCTGTGTTTGTTGTTTTAATGGAATAAAGTATATATCAAATCAAACCGATGGAAGGCGGTCTTTACCTCTGAGCTCTTGCGGTTCTGCAGGATCTGTTTGTCTGAGTCTTTGGAGGCGAAGTATCGAGTGCAGCCTCTGTTCAGATACTGCAACACAGAGAGATACAGAGAGTCAGACAGTGAGTCAGAGAGAGAGAGAGAGGAGGAACGAGTCAAATACACAGGAAGAGAGGATTCGGAACACAAAACACTTTACTTATTTACCACTTTTCCTTCTTTTGCCTTTTTCCTGTTTTCTATATAAGAGTTTCTTCCATCTCGCTTTCCTCTTTAATATTTCTATCCTTCTTTTGTCTGACTTTAACCCTCTGAAGTACACGCAAGTACAAGATCTGAGTACTTCTACTTTTACGCAAGTACAAGATCTGAGTACTTCTACTTTTACTCAAGTACAAGATCTGAGTACTTCTACTTTTACTCAAGTACAAGATCTGAGTACTTCTACTTTTACTCAAGTACCAGATCTGAGTACTTCTACTCTTACTGCAGTACCAGATCTGAGTACTTCTACTTTTACTGCAGTGCCAGATCTGAGTACTTCTACTTTTACTGCAGCACCAGATCTGAGTACTTCTACTTTTACTGCAGTACCAGATCTGAGTGCTTCTACTTTTACTGCAGTACCAGATCTGAGTACTTCTACTTACTGCAGTACCAGATCTGAGTACTTCTACTTTTACTGCAGTACCAGATCTGAGTACTTCTACTTTTACTGCATTACCAGATCTGAGTACTTCTACTCTTACTGCAGTACCAGATATGAGTACTTCTACTTTTACTGCAGTACCAGATCTGAGTACTTCTACTTTGACTGCAGTACCAGATCTGAGTACTTCTACTTTCACTGCAGTACCAGATCTGAGTACTTCTACTTTCACTGCAGTACCAGATCTGAGTACTCTGTGTTTCTGCAGTGTAGCTCAGCGCTGCCCTCTGCTGGATAATAACAGATAAAGACAGAAATTAAGAGATCTTCAAATCAGAAAAAACATGTCCCCTCAGTTTTTACGCTTCCTTTACTTCCTCCCCTTACATTCTTCCCTCTTTGGTCTCTGTTTTTACTTCATGCCTTTTTTTAAATGTCCTTCTACCTCTCCTTTCATGTGTTGTTTATTCTGTATTTGTTTCCTTCCTTTCCTCCTTTCCTCCCTACTCTTTGGTTTCTATGCTTCCTTCTTGCCTTTAAAACATTTCCTTCTATCTTTCCCTTCTTTTTATATTTAGCTCGTGCCCCTCTTTAACTTCTCCGTCCTTTATTCTCTCTCTTATTTATTCTATGATCGTCTCACATTCTCCTGCTTTGTTTCTAAACAAGTCATGTGACTCAGTGTGCAGGAGACGAGATAAAGAGACGTGTGAAGTGTGTGTGTCTGTGTGAGTGTGTCTGTGTTGTGTGTCTGTGTGTGTCTGTGTGTGTGAGTCTGTCTGTGTGTGTGTGTGTCTGTGTGTGTGTGTGTGTCTGTGTGTGTGTCTGTGTGTGTGTGTCTGTGTGTGTGTCTGTGTGTGTGTGTGTCTGTGTGTGTGTGTGTGTGTGTGTGTGTATGTGTCTGTGTGTGTGTCTGTGTGTGTGTGTCTGTGGTGTGTGTCTGTGTGTGTGTGTGTGTCTGTGTGTGTGTGTGTGTGTGTGTGTGTGTGTGTGTGAGTCTGTCTGTGGTGTGTGTGGTGTCTGTGTCTGGTGTGTGTCTGTGTGTGTGTGTGTGTGTCTGTGTGTGTGTGTGTCTGTGTGTGTCTGTGTGTGTGTGTGTGTGTGTGTGTGTGTGTGTGTGTGGGTCTGTGTGTGTGTGTGTGTGTGTGTGTGTGTGTGTGTGTGTGTGTGTGTGTGTCTGTGTGTGTGTCTGTGGTCTGTGTATGTGTGTGTATGTGTATGTGTATGTGTGTGTGTCTGTGTGTGTGTGTGTGTGTGTGTGTGTGTGTGTGTGTGTGTGTGTGTGTGTGTGTGTGTGTGTGTGTGTGTGTGTGTGTGCTCCTCTCTTTCAGACGCAGATGTCTCCTGCAGAGAACAGATGTTTTTCCACATCTGTTCTCCATCAACTCAGGGAGAAAACACAGAAGCAACGTCTGAAGATAAAAACATCCCAAAGGTTTTACATCTCAAGATAATTATATATATATATATATATATATATATATATATATAGTGTAATGTAGTGTACTGTATACTGTAGTGTAGTGTACTTTAGTGTAGTATACTTTAATGTAGTGTAATGTACTTTACTGTACTGGAATGTACTGTAGTATACTGTGTACTATACTGTAGTATTGTGTGTACCCTGAAGGTGTCAGGTGAACTCAGGTGGTATTTCTCCCTGATATATGTACTGTAGTGTAGTATAGTGTGTACTGTAGTGTAGTATAGTGTGTACTGTAGTGTAGTATAGTGTGTACTGTAGTGTAGTATAGTGTGTACTGTAGTGTAGTATAGTGCAGTGCAGTGCTTCTCAAAGTGTGGTCCGCGGACCACTGGTGGTCCGTGAGCGCACCCTAGTGGTCCGTGAGTATATTGGTACAATTTCACATTTGTATATATTTGATATATGTACTTTAGTGTAGTATTGTGTGTACTGTAGTGTAGTATAGTGTGTACTGTAGAGTAGTATTTGTACCCTGAAGGTATCAGGTGAGCTCAGGTGGTATTTCTCTCTGATATATGTACTTTAGTGTAGTATTGTGTGTACTGTAGAGTAGTATTTGTACCCTGAAGGTATCAGGTGAGCTCAGGTGGTATTTCTCTCTGATATATGTACTTTAGTGTAGTATTGTGTGTACTGTAGTGTAGTATAGTGTGTACTGTAGAGTAGTATTTGTACCCTGAAGGTGTCAGGTGAGCTCAGGTGGTATTTCTCTCTGATCTCCTCCGAGGCTCCGGCACAGAGGCGGTAGAAGATGTGATAGTTCCTCTCCTCCGGACCCTGCCTGCAGATCCTCGACTTCTCCAGCAGGTAGTGAGACACGAAGCCCCCTACCACCGTGTTCTGGGGCAGAAACACACTTAGTACCACAGAATACCACCAACACACACTTTATACCATCAAAACACACTTAGTACCATCAAAACAGACTTAGTACCATCAAAACACACTTAGTACCATCAAAACACACTTAGTAACATCTAAAACACACTTAATACCATCTAAAACACACTTAGTACCATCAAAACACACTTAATACCATCAGAAACACACTTAATACCATCAAAACAGACTTAGTACCATCAAAAACACACTTAATACCATCTAAAACACACTTAGTAACATCTAAAACCCACTTAGTACCATCAGAAACACACTTAATACCATCTAAAACACACTTAATACCATCAAAAACACACTTAATACCATCTAAACAGACTTAGTACCATCAAAAACACACTTAATACCATCAGAAACACACTTAGTACCATCTAAACAGACTTAGTACCATCTAAAACACACTTAGTACCATCAAAACACACTTAGTACCATCAGAAACACACTTAGTACCATCAAAACACACTTAATACCATCAGAAACACACTTAATACCATCTAAAACACACTTAATACCATCTAAACAGACTTAGTAACATCTAAACCAGCAGAGAGAGAACTCTGGTACTTGAGTAAAAGTAGAAGTACTCAGATCTTGTACTTGAGTAAAAGTAGAAGTACTCAGATCTTGTACTTTAGTAAAAGTAGAAGTACTCAGATCTTGTCTTGAGTAAAAGTAGAAGTACTCAGATCTTGTACTTGAGTAAAAGTAGAAGTACTCAGATCTTGTACTTGAGTAAAAGTAGAAGTACTCAGATTGTACTTGAGTAAAAGTAGAAGTACTCAGATCTTGTACTTGAGTAAAAGTAGAAGTACTCAGATCTTGTACTTGAGTAAAAGTAGAAGTACTCAGATCTTGTACTTGAGTAAAAGTAGAAGTCAGATCTTGTACTTGAGTAAAAGTAGAAGTACTCAG
>JAAKFY010000011.1:27319210-27361710 GCA_011823955.1 Dissostichus mawsoni
CCAGGACTCAAAATACATACATTAAAAGGGGACCTATTCTGCAAAATCCACTTCTTAATGTCTCTCCTACATCAACATGTGTCCCCTCTTCTTCATGTCTCTTCTACATCAACATGTGTCCCCTCTTCTCCATGTCTCTTCTACATCAACATGTGTCCCCTCTTCTTCATGTCTCTTCTACATCAACATGTGTCCCCTCTTCTTCATGTCTCTTCTACATCAACATGTGTCCCCTCTTCTTCATGTCTCTTCTACATCAACATGTGTCCCCTCTATTTCATGTCTCTTCTACATCAACATGTGTCCCCTCTTCTTCATGTCTCTTCTACATCAACATGTGTCCCCTCTTCTTCATGTCTCTTCTACATCAACATGTGTCCCCTCTTCTTCATGTCTCTTCTACATCAACATGTGTCCCCTCTTCTTCATGTCTCCTCTACATCAACATGTGTCCCCTCTGTGGAAAGAGACTCTGATAGTTTCAGGAACAAAGATTCTCTCTCTTTTTCTCCTGATCCATTTCTATGAGCTGATCAGATTTTGACACTTTGTGATGTCATAACGATGTTTTGTCTTGTGTAACCATTAGCCAATCAGCAACCAAGGTACCCCCCCCCCCCCCCCTTATCACCTGAGTCTCCTCCTAGAGCACCATTGAGTTCTTTGTAACCAAATCTCTCTCAGAGGGGCGTGGGGAGGGGCTCCTTATTTTCATCTAAAGTAACAGACAGAGAATCAGCACTTTGGAAACAGGGCTGAAACAGAGGGGATTATGGGTAATGCTGCAATGATCTGTTTGGTGTTTCAGCCAATCAGAGACAGGCTCTGGATATATCTGAGACCTGGGATATATTGATGAAGAAGAGGAGAATAGAGGACCTTTAATATATTACATTACAGTGTCAATTATTTGAGAAGAAATCCTTTTAGTGGGTTCAGTACATTCTTAGAATAAGTGAGAACTGGATTGTTTGACAGCTATCACACGGGAGAAAATAAGAAACTGTAAATGTATGCAATCATTTATGGCGTTAATAATTAATATCTATTTATTTCCGTTGAGATTCCTGGAAAAGGAAAAGATTTCTCATAAAAAAAGATTGAAAAACAAAACAGTAATTAGATCAGTATTTTTCTTATATGACAGTTATTGCTAACTCTCAAAGGTCTTTCCCAGCTTTGACATTTCTCTGTCAGAGCCATTTAACTAAGATCATTATTATATACCCTCGCCCTCCTGAATGTACCCACAGCTAAGCTCATCTAAAATATACTCGAGATTACTCACGCTAGCTTTGAAATATTTACAGTAATAATAACAGAGCTTCCATCCATTCGAACACCAACACACACACAGGACAAAGAGCAATGCATTGTGGGATGTATGATGGGGGAGCATGCCGCTTCGTCACACACTGGCACACACTGGCTGCAGAGGAGACACACACACACACACACATGCGCACACACACACAAACACACGCACACAGACACTCTCATGCACACAGACACTCTCATGCACAAAGACACTCTCACACACACACACAGACACACACTGAGACATTGTTCTGATGCTGCAGCCGGAAACTCATCTGAGGTCGGATCCTCTGAAAAGATCACGTTCACAGAGAAAAATACTGCATTTATTTCTTTAAAAAGTGACTCAAAAAGTAAAATTCTGAAACACAGGCTTTGAAATAATAATATATTGTAGTATAAAATATTTCATATATTAATTTGATTGTTTTTCATATAAATAATTAACCTGATGGACGGAACACACACACACACACACACACACACACACACACACACACACACACACACACACACACACACACACACACACACACACACACACACACACACACACACACACACACACACACACACACACACACACACACACACACACCACACACACACACACACACACACACACACACACACACACACACACACACACACCACACACACACACACACACACACACACACACACACACACACACACACACACACACACACACACACACACACACACACACACACACTTATGTGTTTTATAACCCGACGGTACACAGAATTAGCGAGGACCCTTTCTAAAGAGAGCACTCAATCACTGAGGCATTCTGGGAGAAGATTACCCAGATAGACAGAGAGCATTATGGGTAACCTCGGAGACGCTGACAGTAAAAGCTTTCTGAGGGCGATATGGCACCTCATGATGCAGGAAAGTGAATTAAAAGAGGGGGGAAATATCGAGGAAAAGCCCGTTTGTCTTGCAGTGAAGAGCCACTTGACTGCAGATTAATTTAGTACTCCAGCTGGTCTCTGGTCTGTGAAAGTGCAGCGTCTGGAGGTGAATCATTGAGAGAAACCATGCTTTATTGCTGCTAAAACTGCAGCCTCTTCAACGTGAGATTAAGGAAAAGTTCAATCATTAACTCAAGGGGGAGAACAGCATACTGGAAGACACTAACGCTCACAGAGATCCAGGAACAAGGAAAGGTTTGGAGGCTTTTAATGCACTTCTAGAAGTGTATTGTTTAAAACAATAAAGCTACAATGCACAATTTGTATATTTTAGCCCAACATTAGCCTCCTTTAGCTTAGCGGTGGTGACGTGAAGTCATGTGACCGTGCTGTAGTTCCTTTATAGCCCAACATTAGCCTCCTTTAGCTTAGCGGTGGTGACGTGAAGTCATGTGACCGTGCTGTAGTTCCTTTATAGCCCAGCATTAGCCACCTTTAGCTTAGCGGTGGTGACGTGAAGTCATGTGACCGTGCTGTAGTTCCTTTATAGCCCAACGTGTTAATATGTGGAGATTATCCTGCTGAACTAAACGTCTAAGTATCATAAACGATGAGATTATTTTCTGCAATGATCCAAAATCACAGGGAGATGCTGCCTTCAGGGACCAACACAGAAAAACAGCATCTGCAACACTCACCTTGCCCTTCTTGAGAGGCTCGATGGTGAGGCTGTCGGCTCCGATGTCCACGATGGTTCCCAGCTGGAACCCGTCCGCTGGGTGCGGCGCCCAGACCGGCTTCCCATCCTCCATCGCTCCACTCTGCACAAACAACAGGAACTACAGTCAGACGAGAGTTCTTTAAAGGTCTCCTATTATACTATGTTTAGATATATAATGGGTCTCAGACGTATACAAAAATATTAAAAACATGTCTATGAAGTGTTTTGCTCAAAATACCAAACAGAACATGCACTATTTCAGCCCTGTTACTAAAGTGCTGATTCTGGGTCAGTAGCTTAAAAAAAATTCTCCCAGCAGAAACTCAGCTAAATGCTGCCGTGATGAAACTCCATCCTGTTCCAAACCACATCAAGGATTCTCTCTGAAACAGAATGGAGCTCAAACTCTTTCTCTCTCTCTCTCAGGTTTACCACAAGGTGAGTTCCTTTTGATTTCCTGCTTCTTTACACACACTCTCTCCAGTACAGGTTAGCTCTGAGTGTTAGCATGCTAATGTAAACACAGACCATATTACTTCCAGAACACGTCTCATTGTTTCTGACGGCAACATTTCTGATTGGCCCGTGGGTGTAAAGCCCGCCCACATTTTAGTAATGTCGTCATGACGCAGCAAATCTGGATCAGCTCCGTTGTTCCCCCGTTTTTAGAGATGTGGTACGGAGGAAAAGAGAGAGGGGTTTATTTTCTCACACTTTGAGAGTCTCCTGACACACCGGGGACACATATTGATGTAGAAAAGACATCACTTTGTGAGTCTCCTGACACACGGGGACACATATTGATGTAGAAAAGACATCACTTTGTGAGTCTCCTGACACACGGGGACACATATTGATGTAGAAAAGACATCACTTTGTGAGTCTCCTGACACACGGGGACACAGTGATGTAGAGAAGACATCAGAGAGTGCATTTTGCATGATAGGAGACCTTTAAGGGTTGTTTTCATATAGCATGTGAACTCCTGAATACTAAATGCATGCCTGCCGTGATGCAAATATAATTTCCGTCTGCTTTGTTTCGCAAAAACAGATCAGAGACCATTGTTTTCTCTGCAAACAGGCTGCACTGTTGACACCACAATATTGTAAGGGTTTGCAAACCACGTTAACTGACCGTAATAAACAAGAAAAGATAAAGACATAACGGGAAGTTACACGAGGTAAAACCAGATATTTTTCTGCAGGATAGACGGTTCAATCTGATTTAAGATGTTATCTTTGTTCCAAGTTCATTTAATCCTCATAACAAAAAAGTAACCGCATATTTTTTACAAACACCTTTTAAAGTTATATTTTAAAAAGAGAACTCGAGATATTTTCAGCCATCTCATAAAACCAAAATCATCTTGTTTTGATCTTTTTTCAGAGTTTCTTTAACACTTGAACAGAAGACTAGATCTTCAGAGTTCATTAGCCGATATAAAAGAACTTCTAATGAATCTCTGCACATGTGTCACGGCTGGAACAACCTCTAAAGTACATTTTATAACGGCGTTTTGGACTTTGACACTACATGAGTAACAGCTGTGATGTGGTCGCTGCAGTCTGGAGAGGAAGTATTGAAAATCAAAAACAGAATCGACTCTGTGTCTGGTTTCTGCGGCTGCCACAAACCAATTACACAGTTATTGATCGAACCAGCAGCTGATCATGTTATCGCTGTACGATAGCTGCACACTGCTGCTAGTACTAGACTCCTGGTGCTAGACTCCTGGTACTAGACTCCTGGTGCTAGACTCCTACTGTGGTGCTAGACTCCTGGTGCTAGACTCCTGGTGCTAGACTCCTGGTGCTAGACTCCTGTTGCTAGACTCCTGTTGCTAGACTCCTGGTGCTAGACTCCTGGTGCTAGACTCCTGGTGCTAGACTCCTAGTACTAGACTCCTAGTATAGGATGGGTTAAAAGCAGAGAACACATTTCGCTGTGTGCTCTGCATGTGTGACCATTAAAGAGGGTTTCATCCCTCCCATTCTATTCTATTCTATTATAAGCCAGCATGTTAGCTTTGTGTGCTAACAGCTAACGGCTACGGTTTTCTGATTCAACGTCATTGTAAACAGGCTGAGATCCTCACCACTGATTGGCTTTCGTGAGAACACGTCACGCGAATTTGACGCTCAAATTAAAGAAAAATGATATTGGACCATTCTGCAAAACGTGCATAAACACAACTCTTTAATGCTTTCTGTTCTGTATTCTCCGTTTCTTATTGACTTCATATCATCTTTGTGTGAAGTGTATTCTTGTAAAGCAATTTTGAGTACTTAAAAAAGCGCTATAAACATTTGTATTAACTCTTGAATCTGACATTTCAACAGCTACACTTTTACTAACTTAGTAAGATTTACTTTCACTTAAAGGGGACCTATCATGCTATATTTAAATAATATAAGGTATATATATATATAAGGTATATTAATACGTTTTAATTTTCAAATACGAAACAGATCATGCATTTTAGCCATGCCTCATTTTGCCTCACTCCAGCTCTGTCTTTGCAAGGTCTGATTCAGCTGACCACGCCCCCATGCGGAAGAGGGGGGCGTGACACGGCCCCGGAACGACCGTCATGTTATCATGCTTGCTGTGATTACGAGTGGAGAGTCAACATGGCCCAACCTCTCATTCCCCTGATTGGTGGAGAGTTGACCAATCAGGCGGAGTGCACCTACATTACGTCAAAAAGGTGCAAATAAAAAATCCACCCGTATCAAATCCATTGCAGCCCGTTTTTAGAGATTTGGGTATGGAGGAAAAGAGAGAGGGTTGTGTTTTCTGACACTTTGTGAGTTCCCTGGAACACCGGGGACACATAGTATGTATAAAAGACATCACAAAGTGCATTTTGCATGATAGGTCCCCTTTAAACCTAATCTCACACACGTGCATTTGAGGTACATTTCCACATGGTTTACTCTCTGAAGAAGCTGTGAAAAACGTTGTGTAGATTCAGGTGCGTTTCCAGCAAGACGGATCAAAGTGGATCAAAGGTTGCGGGGTAACTCATTGGCAAAGCTGTCAAATATCTACAGGGAAACAAAGAAAGCAGAGTGCACTTCACCTCGGGATATAAATCCATTTGAAGTGCCGGTGAAAAACTGCTCTCTACCTGCAGCACAAGATCAATAAATCAACAGATCGGTTTTATAAAATGGAACAAAGTCCGGGTCTCGTCTCCAATTCATGAGTTTAAAAATATATAAGTAGGAAATAAGAGCTATGTGCCGTCTGTGCCAAATGTTTGTAAGGTATGAATGTGAAAAAGACACTACAGTTAAAAAAGGGGAAATAAAGCTAGTTATCTATCGAATGCCGTTTAAGCCAAAATTAAATAAATAAATAACTAATTAAATAAATACATATATAAAATATGCCTATGAAATAAATAAATAAATAAGGTTATGAAATACATTCTAACCCTAACTTATTTACTTCAGAATGTATTTCATAACTGTCAGGGAATAATTTGCCCTAGTGTCCTCTTTCACCCTCTGAGGCAGATGCCCAGCCTTGAGCAGCCGCCATCTCCCTCAGAGAAAGTTATTGTTGTGGGACACCTGGAACACATCCTTCTCGGGGTGTAGATGACCCCGAGCCATAAGACAACAAATGTGATTCAGTGTCCTCAGCTGTTTAGTCTATCTATTGAAGAATGTTGATTATTACACTCTGAACTAGTTCAAACCTGGAGCTACAGGAGGGGTCTTGAGGATTGATTTGGCATCTCTACCGTGTGGTCAGACCGTGGCCCGTGACATGTCTTGTGAATTCTCCGGCTGAAGCTCCAAATAAACCGTCAGTGTTTGCCATCAAAGCTCCAGCTCTCCTCGTGTCTCTCTGAGTCCTGACTCCATCAAAGCTCCAGCTCTCCTCGTGTCTCTCTGAGTCCTGACTCCATCAAAGCTCCAGCTCTCCTCGTGTCTCTCTGAGTCCTGACTCCATCAGAGCTCCAGCTCTCCTCTTGTCTCTCTGAGTCCTGACTCCATCAGAGCTCCAGCTCTCCTCGTGTCTCTCTGAGTCCTGACTCCATCAGAGCTCCAGCTCTCCTCGTGTCTCTCTGAGTCCTGACTCCATCAAAGCTCCAGCTCTCCTCGTGTCTCTCTGAGTCCTGACTCCATCAGAGCTCCAGCTCTCCTCGTGTCTCTCTGAGTCCTGACTCCATCAAAGCTCCAGCTCTCCTCGTGTCTCTCTGAGTCCTGACTCCATCAAAGCTCCAGCTCTCCTCGTGTCTCTCTGAGTCCTGACTCCATCAGAGCTCCAGCTCTCCTCGTGTCTCTCTGAGTCCTGACTCCATCAAAGCTCCAGCTCTCCTCGTGTCTCTCTGAGTCCTGACTCCATCAAAGCTCCAGCTCTCCTCGTGTCTCTCTGAGTCCTGACTCCTATTGCTTCAGGAGTTTCCCCCACAACAACCTTATTTATTCATTTCATTTAATAGGCATATTTATATATATATATATATTTATTAAATTATGTAATTATTTAATTTTGGCTTAAACGGCATTCCATAGTTACCAACTCAATTACAGATTTAAATGCAAGGTAAATACAAGACCGTAGGAAAATAAGCCGGAATGGGCAAAAGAAAGCCAAATAAACGCAGGAAATAAATCCCGGACGTCACAGAAACATCTTTCTCTTTTATATCGGTAAACACTTTGTGGATACAGATATGAAAAAGTGGGAATACGTTTGTATAAGTGGGGGAAATACAGGGTTTTGTGGTTAACAGGAGCGCAGATTTTCACCGTAAAATGTTAAAGTGATTCCAGAAAACAATATTTCTGTTCCTCAAAGAAACGGTATAATTCCTCCAGAAATCTGAGCATCAAACAGAGTGTCAGACGCAGACAGCTTGGTTTTTATATTTGATTTAATTGATATATCTTATAAACAAGATCAGCGACACATTACTCATATCTTTCTAGAAGAACCCTTGGGGAGATGGATGGACGCCAATGTGACACTTTTCAGGTGAAAGTGACTCAAATACAAAGTAATCCGAGTCTGTGATAAACTCTTTGATCAGGAAGAGATTTTATTTCCTCACTGAGGAGGAAGCCGCTCTGACAAATATATAACTAAACACAGGAGGTCAAAATCCAACCCTTATGACTTCCTGATGAACCCAACGTGAGGTTATGGACTTTCAATGACGTTGAAGAAATTTGAAAAAGACGTGTCATTTCACATTAAAAGAGTGCCCTTATTTCTGTCTCCATATTCCAAACAGAACATGAAATACTACAAAATAATTCTTAAAGGGGACCTATCATGCAAAATGCACTTTTTACGTCTTTTATACGTTAATATGTGTCCCCGGTGTGTCAGGGAACCCACCAAGTGTCAGAAAACACAACCCTCTCTCTTTTCCTCCGTACCCAAATCTCTAAAAACGGGGCTGCAACGGAGCTGATCCAGACTGAGACAGATTTGAAATTGTTCTGACGTCAGAAACGGGGAGCTCCGCCTATAAGGGCAACTCTCCACCTATCAGGAGGAGACAGCCACGGCCATTGCCGCTCGAAAGCGCTGTAGTACATATGCCAGGCCTGTAGGTGGCGCTGTAGTCTGCCACAAAAGCAGCGAAGAAGACTTCTCAGAATCAGCCCTTGCAAAAACAGGGCTAAAAAAGAGCAAATAGCGAAATGAGGCGTGGCTAAAATGCATGATCTGTTTGGGATTTTGAAAAAAAGACTTCACAGACATGTTTTGTATAGGTATGGCCCTACAATGTATTATTCAAATATAGCTTGATAGGTCCACTTTAAATTAAAAACAAAATGCAAAATCTACTTCCTCTACCATCAGCCTCACATGGATATATAAAAACAACATATTTTATAATATCTTTAATGCAAAAATAGATAACTAAACCATGAGAAAGTATATATAATAAGGCTTTATTTATTAATATCACTGGATAAGGTGTAGAAAAGTACCAAGATGCTGTTTTTAGAAAAATGCCAATAATTAAAACTACTCCCCAATTACGGTAAATATAAGTATTCTCAGCTAAATGTGATTAAAGGAGTCGTATGACAGCAGTTTGGGGAAGTGTCAGTGTGTATATATAGTAAAAAGGACACATATTTCCTGCTGAGTTGTGGTCAAAGTAGCATGAGTTAAAGTACCTTATTATTGTACTTAAGTACAGATCATGAGTACATGTTTATTTACTTAATGCACATCTGATGCAGCTTAATGGAAAGCACTCAGAGGGAACATTTATTAATGTAAAATAAAATGTCCGCAGGGCATTTAGACTGAAAGTAAATGGCTTTTAACTTCAGCCTCCAATCAATATATGAATTTAACATTATAAATGACTTTAGAGCAACGCTACAGGAATATCAGATTCAATTTCTAATCACATCACATTAGCCACCTTTAGCTTAGCGGTGGTGACTTGAAGTCATGTGACCGTGCTGTAGTTCCTTTATAGCCCAACATTAGCCACCTTTAGCTTAGCGGTGGTGACGTGAAGTCATGTGACCGTGCTGTAGTTCCTTTATAGCCCAACATTAGCCTCCTTTAGCTTAGCGGTGGTGACGTGAAGTCATGTGACCGTGCTGTAGTTCCTTTATAGCCCTACATTAGCCACCTTTAGCTTAGCGGTGGTGACGTGAAGTCATGTGACCGTGCTGTAGTTCCTTTATAGCCCAACATTAGCCACCTTTAGCTTAGCGGTGGTGACGTGAAGTCATGTGACCGTGCTGTAGTTCCTTTATAGCCCAACATTAGCCACCTTTAGCTTAGCGGTGGTGACGTGAAGTCATGTGACCGTGCTGTAGTTCCTTTATAGCCCTACATTAGCCACCTTTAGCTTAGCGGTGGAGACGTGAAGTCATGTGACCGTGCTGTAGTTCCTTTATAGCCCAACATTAGCCTCCTTTAGCTTAGCGGTGGTGACGTGAAGTCATGTGACCGTGCTGTAGTTCCTTTATAGCCCTACATTAGCCACCTTTAGCTTAGCGGTGGTGGTGTGAAGTCATGTGACCGTGCTGTAGTTCCTTTATAGCCCAACATTAGCCACCTTTAGCTTAGCGGTGGTGACGTGAAGTCATGTGACCGTGCTGTAGTTCCTTTATAGCCCAACATTAGCCACCTTTAGCTTAGCGGTGGTGACATGAAGTCATGTGACCGTGCTGTAGTTCCTTTATAGCCCAACATTAGCCACCTTTAGCTTAGCGGTGGTGATGTGAAGTCATGTGACCGTGCTGTAGTTCCTTTATAGCCCAACATTAGCCACCTTTAGCTTAGCGGTGGTGACGTGAAGTCATGTGACCGTGCTGTAGTTCCTTTATAGCCCAACATTAGCCACCTTTAGCTTAGCGGTGGTGAATGGTGTAATGAAGCCGTTAGAAGCAGGAAAGAGACCAATAACTGATATGATTTCTCGTTTATCTAAATATGGATTTATTACCCAGCTTTAAAGCGTACTGCAACATTTCTTCATAAGAGAAGTGACTTTTATTTTGACAGTCGGTGCACAGAAGAAGCGATGCATAATGGGCCTCAGATGAAGTGAATGTCCGCAGCACAGGAACACTGTTTGATGTCTGCAGACTGAAGAGGATATTTTGGGAAACAGGCTGTAGAAACGAGGACTTTGAGGTATTTTTATCTCACTCTGACAAATTAAAAAGCAACATCACTGAACACCGGAGTAATGAAACAAAAAGGAAGTGCATCGCTTCATGCATGTTCTGCAACGAGGTCATTATGATCATAATTAGTATTTTTAGACAACAAATCTGCTGCTTGTTATGAATAATGGAACAGGTAGAGAGACGTTGATGGGTCTTTTTGTCTACGTGCCCAAAGTCTGTTTCTTCTTGCCTTTATAAAAGTATTTTATTTATTAGCAATTATCAGATAAAGATGACCCACTTAGAGACACTACATACTGATATACACCTGAACATCAGCAGGAGAGGACTCTTTAAAGTAGAGACACTACATACTGATATACACCTGAACATCAGCAGGAGAGGACTCTTTAAAGTAGAGACTCTACATACTGATATACACCTGAACATCAGCAGGAGAGGACTCTTTAAAGTAGAGACTCTACATACTGATATACACCTGAACATCAGCAGGAGAGGACTCTTTAAAGTAGAGACACTACATACTGATATACACCTGAACATCAGCAGGAGAGGACTCTTTAAAGTAGAGACACTACATACTGATATACACCTGAACATCAGCAGGAGAGGACTCTTTAAAGTAGAGACACTACATACTGATATACACCTGAACATCAGCAGGAGAGCACTCTTTAAAGTAGAGACACTATATACTGATATACACCTGAACATCAGCAGGAGAGGACTCTTTAAAGTAGAGACACTACATACTGATATACACCTGAACATCAGCAGGAGAGGACTCTTTAAAGTAGAGACACTACATACTGATATACACCTGAACATCAGCAGGAGAGGACTCTTTAAAGTAGAGACACTACATACTGATATACACCTGAACATCAGCAGGAGAGGACTCTTTAAAGTAGAGACACTACATACTGATATACACCTGGACATCAGCAGGAGAGGACTCTTTAAAGTAGAGACACTACATACTGATATACACCTGAACATCAGCAGGAGAGGACTCTTTAAAGTAGAGACACTACACACTGATATACACCTGAACATCAGCAGGAGAGGACTCTTTAAAGTAGAGACACTACATACTGATATACACCTGAACATCAGCAGGAGAGGACTCTTTAAAGTAGAGACACTACATACTGATATACACCTGAACATCAGCAGGAGAGGACTCTTTAAAGTAGAGACACTACATACTGATATACACCTGAACATCAGCAGGAGAGGACTCTTTAAAGTAGAGACACTACATACTGATATACACCTGAACATCAGCAGGAGAGGACTCTTTAAAGTAGAGACACTACATACTGATATACACCTGAACATCAGCAGGAGTGGACTCTTTAAAGTAGAGACACTACATACTGATATACACCTGAACATCAGCAGGAGGGGACTCTTTAAAGTAGAGACACTACATACTGATATACACCTGAACATCAGCAGGAGGGGACTCTTTAAAGTAGAGACATTCCTCTTACTGGAACTGTTCAGCCACCGTAGTTTTTTGCATTGTCGATATTAACGTTTAACACCAAAAGCATCACGTTGTAAAAACGGCTGATTATCAAAAAGGATAAAAGTCACAAAGTCTCCGAACAAACAGCATCACAGCGGCGTTAAACTGAGTGTCGCTGCGTACTGTCCCTTTAAGAGAAAATCCTTAAAAAGCAGAGGAAGTGGCGATGAGAGCATGAAAAGCGGCGTCATGAAAACAAACTGTGTTCAGATCAGAGGCTGAAAACAGCTGTCACTTTGTGTGTCTGAGAGCATGACACATTTCAGCAGAGTGTGTGTGTGTGTGTTGTGTGTGTGTGTGTGTGTGTGTGGTGTGTGTGTGTGTGTGTGTGTGTGTGTGTGTGTGTGTGTGTGTGTGTGTGTGTGTGTCGACCCACTCTCTCGGCTGACGGACAAACAGCTGATTGTTGGAGCTCAGTGTCATGTTCAGGGTCACGTGGAGAACAGAGCGCCTGTGATGTGTTCAGGGACACAAAGCCTGAGGGCAGACTCACAATAAAACCGCAGCTACTGTCCACAGAGACACAGAGAACTAGACGAGAAGCACTTTATTTATAGGAAAATAACCATTAAACTCCACCGGGAATACTGGGAATATAATCTGTAGGCTAAAATATTATCTTTTAATATTTTATTCCATTTAAGTTTTATTATTTTTTTAAAACAGGACATTTTGTGACATTTAAGTATTTTTAATTAATTAAATAATCCTTCAAATAATATCTAAAAACTTTATAAATGCTAGAATACATTTTTGTTAATTATTTTGTATTAAAAAATCTTTAATAATTTTAATTTAAGCAGTTTACCTTTAAAAGAAACGGTATTATCAACAAAAAAATGCACTATTTTTTACAAAAAGCTGCAAAAACTATTGAAATGAAACACGAAGACACACAAAGATGAAGCCCCTCAAAGTGTGATAAAGCAATATCTCACATCCTTAAAGAGCAACTTGCAGGGTTTTTTTTTTACTAGATTTATGCTTAACCTTGCCTGAAAATTACAATTAAAAAAGTTAATGCAGGATTTAATGTGTTTTACGAGACATAAGGGCAGGAATTCAGAGGGAAGGAGCCGTTTTTTTAACGTCATACGTCAAACGCGTCACATTACGTCACATGGGGGAGCAACTTTCTCGGACTCCTTCTCTGCCCAATCCGCGGTAGTAGTTTGTAGTTGGTTTGAGCGGTTGTGATTTAGTGAGCTGGTATTGTTTCGGTAATTTTACATTGCATTTCATCATTTGTAATCATGGTGAGCTGGAGTTTGAGCAGGTTGCACAAACTCCAGCCTGTCAGGACATCGAGTCCACAGTTTCCCTCACAGGAAAAGGACCGGAGCTAGCTTTCGGTCCTGGGTGCGTTGTGCGAGGTGCCTCCACCTCCCTGCAGCACATACTCTCCACAGCTGAGGCCTATCAAACAAAACGTTTATCAGGAACCCGTATTACATCTCTCTCTCCCCCCCTTCGTTCCTCTCTCTCTCCCCTCCGGTACACAGCACCGTAAGACGCAGTGTGGAGTTGCATTAGGTAACGCGAGATACGGCTGATACTTGCGCATTAGTTTCTGTTATGGATCAGTATCAACAGTCCTGCCAGTAACGTTACTATATTATCAATACTACTTTAGTTATAGCCTGATATATGATAGCTAACTTTACAATGTTGTGATGTGACCGACGTTAGCTAACATTAACTGTAGCTAACGCCGGACACATTTATTCACTGGTGTCTCTAACCTGCAAGTTGCTCTTTAAGTCTCTCAAAGTCGGGATATTTCATTACATATCTGACTTTATATTATATATTGAGCTCATGTTATATTATCTGCAGCGCTGGAGGACAGAAACTCTGCTTTCATCTCCATCTAATTAAACACACAGCGACGGAATGAACTCTGTACAGCCGGCGGGGTAATGACTGTCTGTGTGTGTGTGTGTGTGTGTGTGTGTGTGTGTGTGTGTGTGTGTGTGTGTGTGTGTGTGTGTGTGTGTGTGTGTGTGTGTGTGTGTGTGTGTGTGTGTGTGTGTGTGTGTGTGTGTGTTTTCTGTTAACTAGCCTCTTCCCTCTTTACTCCCACATTAAACTGCATCCTGACATTTGAGGGGAAAGTGGGCGGAGAAGCGACGGAGAGAGAAATCTAAATGTTTGGTTAAAACAAAGTGAAAAGGCCTGCAGCTCAAACCACTGAACACACACGGGCAATAAAACCTCTTTCACCCTCTGTCTGAAACCAGAGCTGCTCTGATTGGTTAGCTGGCCGGCTCTGTTGTGATTGGTCCACCTGCTTAGAGATGTCCCGCCCCTTTAGCCTACCATCTGTTGGAGCACTAGCCAAAAGGAGTGTTCTATAGTGATGATGATGATGCAGATTATTTACATGCACGCACCACAGGGAAGAGAAGCGCAGTTCCACCTTTCAATACAAAACAAGCTAAATGAAGGAACAAAAATCAGCATTAAAACCTGACCTTTCTGCTTTACTTCCACGGCAACAAACAGATCTCTGGCCTGATATCAATGGAACGCAGCTCACATTGTCTTTGGCTCTGCTCACAGGGTTGTGGTTTATTTATATATCTTTCTTCATTGTTACCCAGCATGCCTTGAGCCACGCCCGATGCAAAGCCTCGCTACAACAGGGTGTGTTCAAGATCAGAAGATCAGCAGGTGACACACACACACACACACACACAAAATATGCGTCAGGTAAACGATTAAATCTATTCAAACACACGCATGTACTCACGCAGGAATGTAGCTGCACCTACGCCTTAATAATTATTACTTAAGGTCATTTAATTACAGTTAACGACGTACCGTCATGTTTCACACATATTTAAACCACTAAAATACTCATTATCAAATATAAAAATGATTTAAACACGTGTATTTGCACAGAGTTTGGATGCTTCTGCGCATTTATTTAAAATGATTATTTATTTAATTGCAGGTCATCTTTGATAGGGAAATGTAAAATATGTATGTTTTAAATATTTCTCTTAATTTCTAAATACGAGGGGATCTTTGCCAAAAAGAAATGAACGAAAACCTTCTTTTTGTCTCTGAAAAATAAATCTTCTCTTGCAGTTTTTTGTGGATGAATTACCGTTTAAAGCCCATTTCTCAGATTTAAACTGTGACCTTTGACCTCAGGGATTATCCGACAGTGTCTGACCTCCTGATATTATTCAGAGATCCCAGCGCCCTGCAGGGTTTACCGCTCTCTGACTAATGTACAACTTTCTTCCAGCCCTCATGGCGGTTTATAGGCGTTAGACTTCGGCTTCGGGACGACTCATCAGCAGTTCCTCCGCTCTGCTGACATCATCAAAACTAACGGCTTTGGAGAAAAGACGTGGTTTCTATCTGAGGCTGAGACAGAAAGGGTTATATTCTCATTCAAAGTTTGCAAATATACGCTCAGATGGGACAAATATTTCTCCTCAAAAAGACAAAAATGATGGTTACTTTTGACCAGAGGTGGTAGAAGTACTCAGATCTTGTACTTAGTAAAAGTAGAAGCACTCAGATCTTGTTCTTGGGTAAAAGTAGAAGTACTCAGATCTTGTACTTGAGTAAAAGTAGAAGTACTCAGATCTTGTTCTTAGTAAAAGTAGAAGCACTCAGATCTTGTTCTTGGGTAAAAGTAGAAGTACTCAGATCTTGTACTTGAGTAAAAGTAGAAGTACTCAGATCTTGTTCTTGAGTAAAAGTAGAAGTACTCAGATCTTGTACTTGAGTAAAAGTAGAAGTACTCAGATCTTGTACTTGAGTAAAAGTAGAAGTACTCAGATCTTGTTCTTGAGTAAAAGTAGAAGTACTCAGATCTTGTACTTGAGTAAAAGTAGAAGTACTCAGATCTTGTACTTGAGTAAAAGTAGAAGTACTCAGATCTTGTTCTTGGGTAAAAGTAGAAGTACTCAGATCTTGTAGTTGAGTAAAAGTAGAAGTACTCAGATCTTGTACATGGGTAAAAGTAGAAGTACTCAGATCTTGTTCTTGAGTAAAAGTAGAAGTACTCAGATATTGTACTTGAGTAAAAGTAGAAGTACTCAGATCTTGTTCTTGGGTAAAAGTAGAAGTACTCAGATCTTGTTCTTGAGTAAAAGTAGAAGTACTCAGATCTTGTACTTGAGTAAAAGTAGAAGTACTCAGATCTTGTACTTGGGTAAAAGTAGAAGTACTCAGATCTTGTTCTTGGGTAAAAGTAGAAGTACTCAGATCTTGTACATGGGTAAAAGTAGAAGTACTCAGATCTTGTTCTTGAGTAAAAGTAGAAGTACTCAGATATTGTACTTGAGTAAAGTAGAAGTACTCAGATCTTGTACTTGAGTAAAAGTAGAAGTACTCAGATATTGTACTTGAGTAAAAGTAGAAGTACTCAGGTCTTGTACTTGAGTAAAAGTAGAAGTACTCAGGTCTTGTACTTGAGTAAAAGTAGAAGTACTCAGATATTGTACTTGAATAAAAGTAGAAGTACTCAGGTCTTGTACTTGAGTAAATGTAGAAGTACTCAGATCTTGTATTTGAGTAAAAGTAGAAGTACTCAGATATTGTACTTGAGTAAAAGTAGAAGTACTCAGGTATTGTACTTGAGTAAAAGTAGAAGTACTCAGATCTTGTACTTGAGTAAAAGTAGAAGTACTCAGATCTTGTACTTGAGTAAAAGTAGAAGTACCAGAATGTAGGAATACTCTGTTACAGTAAAAGTCCTGCATTCAAAATGTTCCTCAAGTAAAAGTAGAAAAGTATTCTCATCAAAATATAGTGAAAGTAGCGACAGTAAAAGTAGTGATTGTGCAGATTGGTCCATTTCAGAATAATATATATGATATGTTTTATAATGATTGATCATGAAAGTGTAAAATGGAACTTAGAATATGTTAAAACAAAACACCACAACATCTTTTAGCTTCTTATTCTTTGATGAAATGTTTCCTGATCAATATTAAGAGCCTCTCTGAAGCTGCATTGAGATCACAAATGACTATATTCCTCAAAATATTACCCAGAATTCATCAGTAAAGAGTGCCTCGCTGTGTGCAATGAGGCCTAAGAGTTTCAAAGGTCAACCACTCCTGCTCCTGCGTGTATAAACATTCACCTCCGTAATGATGGTTTACGTGCGTGACGTCAGACAGAGACACATTTAGGGGGAAATAGGCGAGAAAACCTCGTCTGCTGCTTAAAAACACAACAACTAATGACGACATCAGACGTAAGATAAATTATGAATCACTGATCACTCAGAGCACTGATTAAAGAAATCACAACCCATTTGTTTCTCAATCAA
The DNA here is from genome assembly GCA_011823955.1 of Dissostichus mawsoni. Classification (NCBI taxonomy): domain Eukaryota; kingdom Metazoa; phylum Chordata; class Actinopteri; order Perciformes; family Nototheniidae; genus Dissostichus; species Dissostichus mawsoni. The sequence goes on from JAAKFY010000011.1 coordinate 27,336,654, forward strand.
CTACTAGATTAGAGGAGTGAATAACATCAACTGTGGGAAACTATTGTGAAAATGCAAAGCTTGATGGGAAGAAAATCCAGAGTTAAGATAATGGGATTTGAACGTTGAAGAAGTGACAGATTCATTTCTTTTTTCACTCGCCAAGAAACTCTACTCCACTCTTTAGCCACGTGACTTTTGTTTACAAGCCCTGTTCTTTCTCTTGTAATCCTGCAACAAAAACACGACACATTTAAGTCTTCGTGCATCGATTTGAAGCTCGAATCACTAAAAACAGCCGGCAGAAAAAGTGTAAATCGACACCGTTCCTCACTCGTCTGCTCGTTTACTAATTCAGGTCAAATTCCCTTCATTACAAAAGCACAACTGCACTAATAGACCTCTGCCAGAAACCAGATATGTATGAACTCACAGTCACTTTCTGCTGTAGGGCGTTAGCATTCGTTAGCATTAGCTTAGCTCAACAGCTGGGCTCACATGTCCAAATGTGGCTTCTATAAACACGGGTTTGCTGTTGGGTTGTGGGAGAAATAGAGAGCCAATCAGGGTATCCGTCTGAGGGTATGATTCTCACTTGAGGGTGCAAAATGTCCCAGGTTCAGATCCCGGAAGAGCCCCCAAAATATGACAACAAGAAATATTTTCGGCTCAGTTTGTGACCTCGAGAGAGTTTACAAAAATACTGAGATTTATAACAAAGTTTAATTGATACTACATCATAATATGCAAGTCTGGAGTACTTTTTAAACACCTATTATTCAGATTATTTCACTTTAAGGGGTTGTAACCTATATATCAGTATGTAGTGTCTCTACTTTAAAGAGTCCTCTCCTGCTGATGTTCAGGTGTATATCAGTATGTAGTGTCTCTACTTTAAAGAGTCCTCTCCTGCTGATGTTCAGGTGTATATCAGTATGTAGTGTCTCTACTGTGACAACCCTGTGGTTGTCCACCAGGTGGTGCTGTTGTAACCTGGGTTTTCCTTGTAATCAGCAGTGATGAGACCCACCTGTGGCACCTGGTTCCAGTTTTAAGAGGGCTGCAGAACAGGCTCTCGCTCTCTCTCAGCTGCCCTGCTCGGTGCACCAGGACACCGCTCCTCTGTGTGTTGTATTGTTGGTTGTAACCACTGTGTTGGGTCAAATAAATGATTGTTTTGGGCAACTCCTGTGTGGAACTGTTGTCCTTATGTTACAAGCAGAGCCAGCTTGTAACATATGGGGGCTCGTCCGATCCAAGAACCAGGTGATATGTGTTTACTTGATTTGGCTGCCTTGATTGTTAGACAGTTTGTTCCTGGTGTGGGCATTAAGGAGTAGCTTTGGAATTACCTTTCCTGATAGGCATAAGCAACATCTCCTTTAGGGGAGCTTGTTGGTTTGTTTTTTTGTTTGTTATTTTTGTGCATAAACATGATTCGACATTTTTTGTCATGGGTACACGTCCGTGGCTGTCTTGGTGAGTAACAGCTTCGCTGGGGCTTTACCGGGTCATTGGGTAAGTGTTTAAAACACCTGTCGTGGCATGCATGAAGACTATGGTAGGCAGTTAGTTAGGGGAGAGGTATTCCAGAGTTAAAAAAAATCTAATCCTTTTAAGTGTTGGTGCACCAGGTTCAAGGGAGTTTGTATAATCATGGCTACATTGCTGGATTTTGTTAAGTGTCCCAGTGTGGAACTGCTGGAAAAATGTACTAAAGACCAACTGTTAAAAATTGCAGAGCATTTTGAGGTAGACGTTCCAAGCAGGGTCGTAAAGACACCATAGTGACTACGTTACAGGCCCAGTTGGTACTGCAAGAAGTTCTGCCAGCAGTGGCTGTCGATGGTTGTTCCGAGGATGAGTTGGCTGAGAAGGCAGCTATAAATCCAGAGCGGCAGAGAAGTGCAGGTTTTTCTTTGTCTGACTTTGGTGAAATGACATTTGAACAGAGAAAGGAAATAATGCTGCTGCAGTACCAACAAGACAGTGAACGTGAGGAACGAGCAAATGCTCGTGAGGACCGGGCTAGAGCTCGTGAGCAGGAAACTGAGATGGAGCGTTTAAGGTTAACTACAGTGGTGCGGGAAGCTGAATTGCAACAAGAGCGTTATAGTTGGACCTCATCCAAGAGGGTAAGCTTTCTCCTGGGGTGTCCCCAGCAACTTTTGATGTAGCTTATAACCTGAGGTTGTTACCGAAATTTGATGAGAAGACTGTAGATTCTTTTTTTGACTTTTTGAGCGACTTAGCCAAAGACGACAGTGGTCTGATTCGGAGAAAACATTGCTATTACAGTGTGTGTTAACTGGTAGGGCTCAAGAAGCATTTTCTGCATTAAGTATGGCTGACAGTGAAGATTACTTTAGGGTAAAGACTGCAGTGCTAAAAGCTTATGAGTTGGTGCCTGAGGCCTACCGTCAGCAATTCAGGAAGCTAAGGAAGTCAGAAGGACAGACCTATGTGGAACTTGTTCGGGAGCTGACGATGAAATTTAATCGATGGGTCACGGCTTCCGACGTAGTAAATCTTAATGATTTGAGGGAACTGTTCCTTCTTGAACAATTCAAAGATATCCTTCCAGAACGCGTTGCTACGTACCTGAATGAGCATAAGGTTAAAAATGTAACAGAAGCTGGGGTGTTAGCTGATGAGTACACTTTACACACAAGATTCATTCAGGAGAGAGATTTGACTGGGGGAGCAGAAATAACTGGTCTGGTGACCACAGAGGTAAGTGGGTGAAGTGTTAAGGTCAGAGCAAAGGTCCTTGTATGGCTGGAGGGATAAAGTATCTAAATACTTGCAACTTTTGTTTGGGTAATGGTCATTGGAAAAATGAATGCCCGGAACTTAATGCAAAAACCAAGGGACTCCAAAATGGCCAGGTTCCCAGGCCTGTTGCCCTTGCAGCTCCTGCCCACAAGGTTGCTAGGGAGGAGGTTATAGCTGCGGTTAAACTCCATACTGCCCACAAGGTTGCTAGGGATGAGGCTATAGCTGCGGTTAAACTCCATACTGCCCACAAGGTTGCTAGGGATGAGGCTATAGCTGCGGTTAAACTCCATACTGCCCACAAGGTAGCTAGGGATTAGGCTATAGCTGGGGTTAAACTCCATACTGCCCACAAGGTTGCTAAGGATGAGGCTATAGCTGCGGTTAAACTCCATACTACCCCGCAACCAGTTGCTGCTGCGGTTTCTAACTTGGGACTAGCCCTGCAGGAGGTGACGCCTCGCCCCTCCCTGATAGCAGAGGAATTTGATCCAGGTTATGCCCCTTTTATACGTCAAGGTTATGTGTCTTTGCAAGGAAGTGACAAGAAATTCCTTGTTAAGATACTGAGAGACACGGGTGCTTTAGATTCGTACATAAGTGAGGGTGTTCTTCCATTTTCCTCGGAAACTGACACTGGAAGTTGTGTATTGTCTGAGGGGAATGGGGATGCAGTTGCTGTCTGCTCCAAAGCATCGGTTGGTGTCCTGTGAGTTAGGGCAGGGGGTTGAGGTTGCCATGGGAGTCCGGCCTTCTTTGCCTGTTCCAGGAGTGGCAGTCATCCTGGGTAATGATTTGGCTGGTGGCAGACTGTGGCCCGATGTGCTTCCTTCACCAGTGGTATCCTCCAAGCCAGTGGTGAGAGAACTTGCTGACCCTGAGAAAAAGCTGACAAAGGTATTTCCAGCATGTAACACATTTTGTTCAGCTTGTGCAGTAACACGAGCCCAGGCTTATAAAGAGCAAGACCCAAAAGGCAATTTGGGGAATGTCGTTTTTTCGCTGCCTGTTCTTCCATTGTCTGTCTCTCGTAGTGAGTTGGTGAAGCTCTTGTCCCAGGTTCGCCCCGCCGAGGAAATCACCAAACCCAAACCAGCGGTTAATGAGATGGTCCCTGTTTCTACAGCCTTTCCATTTAAAAATCCGACATCTCAAAGGTTCCGAAAATGTAATGGCTGATGCTTTGTCGAGAGCAGTACCTTAAGGTGGTTTTGTTCCTGTTTTCACGTATTCTTTCCAGCGTGTTCCTGCTCTTTAATTGCTTCCAGGGTGTCTGGTTGCTGAGTTGGTGAATGTGGAAAGTAGGCAGTGGTAAAATAGGGTAACATTTACACCCGGTTAAGCTCTGTTGTTAATTTGATGTTTCAGTGTCTTGGGGACCCTTCTTTTATGGGGGGGGGGGGGGGGGGGATGGTGACAACCCTGTGGTTGTCCACCAGGTGGTGCTTTGTAACCTGGGTTTTCCTTGTAATCAGCAGTGATGAGACCCACCTGTGGCACCTGGTTCCAGTTTTTAAGAGGGCTGCAGAACAGGCTCTGGCTCTCTCTCAGCTGCCCTGCTCGGTGCACCAGGACACCGCTCCTCTGTGTGTTGTATTGTTGGTTGTAACCACTGTGTTGGGTCCAATAAATGATTGTTTTGGGCAACTCCTGTGTGGAACTGTTGTCCTTATGTTACAAGCAGAGCCAGCTTGTAACACTACTTTAAAGAGTCCTCTCCTGCTGATGTTCAGGTGTATATCAGTATGTAGTGTCTCTACTTTAAAGAGTCCTCTCCTGCTGATGTTCAGGTGTATATCAGTATGTAGTGTCTCTACTTTAAAGAGTCCTCTCCTGCTGATGTTCAGGTGTATATCAGTATGTAGTGACTCTACTTTAAAGAGTCCTCTCCTGCTGATGTTCAGGTGTATATCAGTATGTAGTGTCTCTAATTTAAAGAGTCCTCTCCTGCTAATGTTCAGGTGTATATCAGTATGTAGTGTCTCTACTTTAAAGAGTCCTCTCCTGCTGATGTTCAGGTGTATATCAGTATGTAGTGTCTCTACTTTAAAGAGTCCTCTCCTGCTGATGTTCAGGTGTATATCAGTATGTAGTGTCTCTACTTTAAAGAGTCCTCTCCTGCTGATGTTCAGGTGTATATCAGTATGTAGTGTCTCTACTTTAAAGAGTCCTCTCCTGCTGATGTTCAGGTGTATATCAGTATGTGGTGTCTCTACTTTAAAGAGTCCTCTCCTGCTGATGTTCAGGTGTATATCAGTATGTGGTGTCTCTACTTTAAAGAGTCCTCTCCTGCTGATGTTCAGGTGTATGTCAGTATGTAGTGTCTCTACTTTAAAGAGTCCTCTCCTGCTGATGTTCAGGTGTATATCAGTATGTAGTGTCTCTACTTTAAAGAGTCCTCTCCTGCTGATGTTCAGGTGTATATCAGTATGTAGTGTCTCTACTTTAAAGAGTCTCTCCTGCTGATGTTCAGGTGTATATCAGTATGTAGTGTTTCTACTTTAAAGAGTCCTCTCCTGCTGATGTTCAGGTGTATGTCAGTATGTAGTGTCTCTACTTTAAAGAGTCCTCTCCTGCTGATGTTCAGGTGTATATCAGTATGTAGTGTCTCTACTTTAAAGAGTCCTCTCCTGATGATGTCCAGGTGTATATCAGTATGTAGTGTCTCTACTTTAAAGAGTCCTCTCCTGCTGATGTTCAGGTGTATATCAGTATGTAGTGTCTCTACTTTAAAGAGTCCTCTCCTGCTGATGTTCAGGTGTATATCAGTATGTAGTGTCTCTACTTTAAAGACCTCTCCTGCTGATGTTCAGGTGTATATCAGTATGTAGTGTCTCTACTTTAAAGAGTCCTCTCCTGCTGATGTTCAGGTGTATATCAGTATGTAGTGTTTCTACTTTAACGGTAATTTGATTATATAACTAACAATCTGTTTTCCTCAAAGGAATAACGTTTGCTTTGGCCTAAGGAGGGATGAGGTAATCTGACCCCACTACAGTAACACAACTCCTCACAAAGCAGAAGTTTGAAGAGCTTATTTAGACGGTGTGTTTCTGGGATGTAAAATCACTCTTTACCTGCTAGTAAAGGTGAAAATCCCAGATAAACGAACTTCAACAAAGAATTCATCAAATTTCCCTACATCGAACATCCGGGAAACTCTTCCAGGATATTCCAGGAATTCATTCACTAGTTTTCCCTCTCACTCCTGCAGCGGCTTCCTCTTTAGTATTACTACGTGAGGAGAATACTACAGAGGAGATTTACTGTCAGCTTTCTCCTGTTTACAAGTGTACGTTAAATGTATGAGGATGCATTTAAACGGCTTATCCTGACACTTGGATATCAGCCATTACCCAGCATGCAAAGCGTCACATATCTGCAGCCAGAAAGCAAACATGTTCAGACTTCTAACTTATTATTTTAACATCAAGTTCATAACCTCAAGGCTGTGAGCAGCGTGCAAGTAATCCAATAAATATGCAGGATCATTTCCCGCAGAGGACTTTGATCCCGACTACAATAAGAACCATTGTGCGGTCACTTTATGTCACTTTACTGTCAATACGGCCATAAAACAAGGATGTGGTGCGGAGGGAGCAAAAGTCAAAGGTGCGTCAGGAGTCAGGAGTTAGCTTTTGGAGAGGCCTGTGAAGTAAAACTGTGGAACATGTATGTTTGAATGGGTTAAAAATGCCACAAACTGCATGTATAACATCAATCAAAATGTGCTTCTTTACAGTTATTGAGAGTTGTGACGTCCTATAAGACATCATAAAGTGCCTTTACAGTTAATAGGAAGGATCTGTAGTCAGGAGTTTGCTTTTGGAGAGGCCTGTGAATGGAAGCTATGGAAAATGTATGTTTGAATGGGTTAAGAAGACCAACGTGGTGACATAATACAAGACAACATGATGTGCTTTTTACAGTTATAGTGAGATTTCACACGACTATAGGAGTGATTTGAAAGCAGCTTTAGCATAAAAACAAGCTCAGAGCAAACACAATAAGCACAGAGAGCTCTTATGTAATCACTAGATGAAAACACACAGTGTACAGACTGCTAAAGGATGCCCCATCATATTCTACCATTGCATTAATATAACACAATGGCCAAAGCCACCACCCTCAGCTTCTCTTCTTATGCAAAAGCCATTGATTCTGCTTCCCATGGTCTGTGTGTGTGTGTGAGGGTGTGTGTGTCTGCAGGCCGCAGCCATGCTCATATTGTGATATCTGACATACTGGCTGTACAACAACACAGCCTCTTCATGTCATTTTCGCACCACTGATTTCTCCCTTCCCTTTGAACTCCCTTTAATGTGATGAAGCTCGTGCTAAAACGCTCTTTATGCTCGATGTGCGCGTGCCTCTAGCTGTTCAGACGCCGAGCAAAACCTCGTTCAAAAAACGTCAAAATTAAGAATCACGTGGTTTATCAGCTGTTTATATAAAGTATGATGAATTCATTATGACTTGTTCTGATTAAGGAGGTAGTTGTCTTCAATTCGGCGTATAAATAATCCACCAATCATGATTATCTTTCCAAATAAGCAACTTTTAAGCATTGTTTGTCTACATTTTCTTTCATGAGAATCCACCCTTTGGTAGCAATGGCAGCGCCGATGAGTGTGGTGGAAAAGTTGAAACCCAATAAAATAAAAGGAGGTAAAGTGGATTTTCTTTATGCCGAATTCTATTGTGTCAACCATTTGTTCTGAATACAAATATACCAATGTATTCTTATATACATTCCTCTTGTAATCCTCCAAAAACTTTCAATTGACATATGTTTGAAGGACGTCTGGCGCCGACCAATCCAAGCACCATTTATGTTGCTTGAAACATCACATATTGCAGCTTTAAACGTAGGAATCAAACTATAAAATGATATTATTACTAGCTACTGTTGCAGTTTAACTAAACAACCACCAAATGCAAGGTGTGTGTGTGATTTAGCAGGTGTGTGTGGACGGTTTTCCTCCCTGCTAAGTGTTGAAAAGCTAACATCACGGATGATTTCTCCCCCCCCCCCCTCCGCACACCGGAGAATGCAAAACGGCTGTCGGTGTTTCCTACCTCGTTTGAGCGTGAACTCCCAGGACTTGTTTACAGGTATGAATGTTGTTTTTATCCCGGTATATCTCCGGTTCTCCTGGGTGTCTCCTCTCCTCTCTTTTCCCCCGCCCTGCAGAGCTCCTTCTCCCGCAGAGATCCTGGGAAACCGGCCCCGTGACGTCACACGCTGGGTAAATAGGGTGAACCTGCAGGGGGCGCTGTCCAGGATTTAAAATGATGTATTCATTTATTTAACTATTTATAAATAATATATACAATTTGATTTATTATAAATATAAACGTAGCATGGATGTATTATTTAAAAAAACATTTTATTTATTTTTTCTTATTTAAAATTATTCTTTTGATTTATTTAACTTTTTATAAATAATACATGTAATTGTCTTTGCTTTTGCATTATATAATCATATACATTTTTTGCATTGTTATTCTTTATATTATTATTTATTTAATATTGTTATTATTATTTATTTAACATTATTATTATTTATTCCCTTTTTTAATATTATTTATTTAACTTTTTAATATTATTGTTATTTATTCCCTTTTTTAATATTATTATTTATTTAACTTTTTAATATTATTATTTATGAAACTTTTTAATATTATTGTTATTTATTCCCTTTTTTAATATTATTATTTATTCCCTTTTTTAATATGACTAACTTTTTAATATTTCATTTTTATTATAATTTTTATTTAATTTTTGCTGACATTTTCTTTTAAGTCCTGATTTAACATGATTTTGTCTTCATATTTCTTAATGTAAATGAACTTTTTGGCCCTTCAAGTTACATGTCTTATGTGCTGAATTTCCTCCACAGCTTCTCATTGTTACCATGTGTGACTTTGAGCAGTAATACCTTCGGGGAGGTCAGGGATTAACGGATATAGTGTCAAAGACAACAATGGTGCTGATCTCTGTCGATCATAGGGGCTTAAAACAAAATCTCCCCTTTTTGATCTTCAACAGATGGGGATTCCCTAATTGTCCAAAATATCTCACATGAATTAGATGTATTGTGGTTTATCCTCTATCAGGAACATTCAACTCCTCCCACCGAGGAAGACCATGAGATGTGGTTAAAAACCCTTAAAAAAGCCACTAAGAGGATTTTAAAATGAGGTAATTGCCACTTAAGTGAATCATTGTTGCCAAAAGGACAATTGACTTCATTAAAAATGTTAATTAATATTTAAGTATTGAAAGGATTCTCTTAAGTGGGATCACAAAAACACGATTCAAGACTCGTGAATATTTTGAGTCCGGGAACAAAACACGGGACAAAACACCTGAGAGCGATTCTTAAAAACACCTGAGATCTTAAAAACACCTGAGAGCGTTCTTAAAAACACCTGAGAGCTTTTCTTAAAAACACCTGAGAGCGTTTCTTAAAAACACCTGAGAGCGTTTCCTAAAAACACCTGAGAGCGTTCTTAAAAACACCTGAGAGCGTTTCTTAAAAACACCTGAGAGCGTTTCCTAAAAACACCTGAGAGCGTTTCCTAAAAACACCTGAGAGCGTTCTTAAAAACACCTGAGAGCGTTTCTAAAAACACCTGAGAGCGTTTCCTAAAAACACCTGAGAGCGTTTCCTAAAAACACCTGAGAGCGTTTCCTAAAAAACACCTGAGAGCGTTTCCTAAAAACACCTGAGAGCGTTTCCTAAAAACACCTGAGAGCGTTTCTTAAAAACACCTGAGAGCGTTTCCTAAAAACACCTCAGAGCGTTTCTTAAAAACACCTGAGAGCGTTTCCTAAAAACACCTCAGAGCGTTTCTTAAAAACACCTGAGAGCGTTTCCTAAAACACCTGAGAGCGTTTCCTAAAACACCTGAGAGCGTTTCCTAAAAACACCTGAGAGCTTTCTAAAAACACCTGAGAGCGTTTCCTAAAACACCTGAGAGCGTTTCCTAAAAACACCTGAGAGCGTTTCTTAAAAACACCTGAGAGCGTTTCTAAAAACACCTGAGAGCGTTTCCTAAAAACACCTGAGAGCGTATCTTAAAAACACCTGAGAGCGTTTCTTAAAACACCTGAGAGCGTTTCCTAAAAACACCTGAGAGCGTATCTTAAAAACACCTGAGAGCGTTTCCTAAAAACACCTGAGAGCGTTTCTAAAAACACCTGAGAGCGTTTCTTAAAAACACCTGAGAGCGTTTTAAATGTAAATCCTGTTGAGATAAAGTTAAGATTGAAATCAAAGCTTTCTGGAAAGAAGACGTTGTGAGTCTCCGGGTTCAGGACTTAAAGCGTTTCATTACTTTATTTAGTTATATATAAATAGTTTACATGCGATCTCTTTTTTATATATCTGTAGATCAGGGTCTCCAACCTTTTTAGGATGAGAGCTACTTTCAAAAATAAAACAAGTCGGGGGCTACTTTTAATCCTCTTTTTTTGCAGTGTATATATTTAGCACATTTTAACATTATGATATGCTGACCTTTAACCTCTGTTGCTGATTGGGTCGGTGGGACCCTTTGCAGTGTTTACTAAAAGAACATGTATTCAATTCAATTCATTTAACCTGCTTTATTTCGGGGATGGACCTCACATCCCAAGGGGGTCCACACCTCCTCCAGGGGGGACCTCACCTCCTCTAGGGGGGTCCTCACCTCCTCCAGGGGGGTCCACACCTCCTCCAGGGGGCTCCTCACCTCCTCTAGGGGGGTCCTCACCTCCTCTAGGGGGGTCCACACCTCCTCCAGGGGGTCCACACCTCCTCCAGGGGTCCTCACCTCCTCCAGGGGGGTCCTCACCTCCTCCAGGGGGTCCGGGGGCGTGCATGGAAGATGTTTTTTTAAATGTTGAAGTGAAATGCATCTCTGGAGCACTTTTATCACAACATGAATTGATGGATACAGCTCTCAACACTCAGATGAAAGGGAGCTGTTATACTTTTCAATAATCCAAAATCTTTAGAATATGATCACACCAATACACATCATTTAAACTTGTTTATTCTGATCTTATGTTTCCTAGTTAGCATTCTTTCTTTTCATTTATGCATATTTTACTAATCACTCCCTTTTAAACTGTTTTTTTACTGTCCTATAGAGTTCACACTGGAATGACTTCTTACTTTATCTAGATAAAGGTGTGCTCTCCCTAGCTCTCTCTCCCTCCCTAGCTCTCTCTCCCTCTCTCTCTCTCTCCCTCCCTCCTCTCTCTCTCTCTCTCTCTCTCCCTCCCTAGCTCTCTCTCCCTCTCTCTCTCCCTCCCTCCTCTCTCGCTCTCTCTCCCTCTCTCTCTCTCTCCCTCCCTAGCTCGCTCTCTCTCCCTCTCTCTCTCTCTCTCTCTCGCTCACAGAGGCTGTGTGCTCCTCCGTGGCGATGACGGCTTGCGTAAAAAAATAATAATAAACATATTTGTAAAGGGGGGGGACACAAACGGGATTTCGAAAAGTGTGGGTGGACATGTCCCCCCTGTCCCCAGTGGAAATTACGCCGTGCGTCAAGTGCAATAAATAAATATGCAAGTTGCAACACACAGAGTAAAGCTCTGCCCCTCATGCAGTATAGGCTGCACGACTAGGCTGTTCAATGGGGCTGATGGGTTGTGTTTCTGCCAGAAGGAAAATCACGGTCACACTCCTTATGAAGCGGGGGGTGCCACATTGCTTTTCTTCCCGACTGCAACGCTGGCCCCGCAAATCAAGCAAGAACGTGATTGGTCGATATTCATTGTGGGGTGGGGGGAGGAGGGGTGTTAGATAGATATAGAGTTGTAGTAAGTAGATAGAGTTCGCTATGATCGAGGTTTCGTTTATGCATAGGGTAGATTCTTTTAATTACATTTCCTTTTTTGTTTTGTGTATTTTATACATTTTGGATTTGCTTGGCGAGCTATTTTTAGAACATGCCCCGCGGGCGACTCACGTTGCCCCTGCGGGCGACTAAGTGCCCGCGGGCACCGTGTTGGCTACCCCTGGTGTATATTATCATATACTTGTTATTTAGAAAAAACATTTACAATGTTTTGTGTCCCCCCCCTTTGGACACACACACACACACACACACACACACCCTTTTAAACATTTAAAGGGTTAAATGTTTTTACATTTAACCCTTTTTTGAGTCTCTGAATAACTCGAAACCATTGGTTCCTGTGGAACCACACACACACACACACACACACACACACACACACACACACACACACACACACACACACACACACACACACACACACACACACACACACACACACACACACACACACACCACACACACACACACACACACACACACACCACACACACACACACACACCTTTGCATCTGGAGTTGCTTTTAATGCTGAAAATGTTTCCAGTCCACATTGAAGAGACACAACAAGCACTGAAAACGCAGATGGCTGTGAGAACAGTTTCCAAACTCAAGAACAAATCTACTTTTATTTCCTCTTCTTCCTCCTCTTCATCGTCCTCTACGCGGCTAGAAAGCAATACAAAATAACGAGGCGATCTATGAAAACATAAGTTAACGGGCCACTTCATGAATTACAAAGGCAGCGGGAGAAACTCCGGGGTATTTACACGTCATCTTTTAATCAGTAAAAAGTTAAAGGTGTGTTTAATGTCTGTGGGAAACGGGAGCTACGGGGAGGAGGAGGAGGGGAAACTAGCAGCGTACAATTGGGGGGGAAAGGTCAGGAGAGGGGGGTGTTTTAGGGGCTGATGGGTACATTTGGAGGGCCATTTGGAGTCTGTGGGGTTTCGGGAACTTCAGGACAACGAGGGGAAGCTGAAACCTCCTTTCTGTCCACTTCCTGTCGCTCTTTGATCTTCAGGATCAGCTGTTTGATCTCCTCGCGCTTCGTCTTCATTCGCTGCTGAGGAAACCAGTCGGAGAGGTTCACGGGCAGGTGGAAGCTGGGGATGGGGTTCTGTTTGGGGAAGAGAGTAAAATAACGTTTATTATTTCATAGGCAGGTTTGGATTATTGCTGTGATAAGTTGTAGAAGTAATAATAGTAGTAGTTGTAGTAGTAGTACAGTAGTTGTAGAAGTAATAAGAGTAATGGTAGTAGTAATAGTAGTAGTAGTAGTAGTAGTAATAGTAGTAGTTGTTGTAGGAGCGGAGCGAGCGAGTGGGAGTGTGTCTGTGTCTGTGGAGGAGGTCAGTCAGGTAGGATGGGGCCAGGTTATGGAGGGCTTTGTATGTCATTAGGAGGATTTTGTACTGTATTCTCTGGGGATGGGGAGCCAGTGGAGCTTGATGAGGACGGGTGTAATGTGTTCACGGATTCGGGTGTGGGTGAGTAGACGGGCGGCGGAGTTCTGGATGTATTGAAGTTTGTTGAGGATTTTTGCAGGTGAACCATAGAGGAGGCTGTTGCAATAGTCCAGACGGGAGGTGATGAAGGCGTGGATGAGGGTTTCTGCAGCAGTGGGGGAGAGGGATGGACGTAGACGGGCGATGTTTTTGAGGTGGAAGAAGGCTGTCTTGGTGATCTGTTTGATGTATTTGTTGTAGGAGAGGGTTTGGTCAAATATGATGCCTAGGTTCCGGATGTGAGGGGAAGTTTGAACTGGGAAGCCGTCTATGTTGAGGGTGAAGTTATGGATAGGTGTGGTGAGCTTTTTTGGTCCAATGATTATTATTCAGTTGAGTTTCAGGAAATTGAGTTGGAGCCAGGATTTTATTTCAGTGATGCAGTTTGTCAGGATGGAGTGGGTAGCAGTGGAGATGGACTTGGTGGAGATGAGAAGCTGGATGTCGTCGGCAAAGCAGTGGAATTGAAGTCCATGACGGCGGATTAAGTGACCAAGGGAAGCAGGTAGAGGATGAAGAGGAGGGGGCCGAGAACTGAACCTTGGGGGGGGAGAGGAGCGGTGGGGGATTTGCAGTTATTGATGTAGATGAACTGGTTTCTGTCGAGAGGTATGATGTGAACCAAGAGAGGGCAGTGCCGGTGATGTTGAAGGTGGTTTCAAGACGGGTGAGGAGGATGGAGTGATTGATGGTGTCGAAGGCAGCGCTGAGGTCAAGGAGGATGAGGATGTTGAGGTTACCGGCGTCGGAGGAGAGGAGAAGGTCATTTGTGATTTTGAGGAGTGCGGTTTCGGTACTGTGGTTTGAGCGGAATCCGGATTGAAAAGTTTCATAGAGGTTATTGGCAGAGAGATGATGCTTGAGTTGTGACGCTACAGCGCGTTCCAGAACTTTTGACAGAAAGGGTAGGTTCGAGATTGGTCTGAAGTTATTAGGGTTGTCAGGGTTGAGGTTTTTTCAGAATAGGGGTGATAGCAGCTATTTTGAGGGATGGTGGGACGGTGCCAGAAGACAGGGAGGAGTTGATTGCTGTAGTGATGAGTGAAGAGAGAGTAGGAAGGCAGGCCTTAACAAAGCTGGAGGGGATGGGGTCCAGGGTGCAGGTGGCAGTTTTCATTCCTGTGAGGAGATCAGAGAGGTCAGTAGGGGAGACAGGGGAGAACTGGGACAGGGGTTGGCAGGATAAGGGGGGGCAGGTGGCTTGAGGGGAGCTGGTGTGGTAGTGGTTAAGCTGCTGTAAATGTTGTCTATTTTGCTTTGAAAAAATGTGAGAAAAGAGCTGCATTTGTCGACTGTGAATGACTGAGTGGTTTTGTCCAGGGGGCTGAGGAGTTTGTTTATTGTGGAGAAGAGTGTTTTGGGTTTCCGGAGCCAGAGTGGATTAACTGAGAGTAGTAGGTGGTGCGGGCATGGGAGAGGGCATCTTTATATTGCTGTAGGTGGTCCTTGTAGGTTTGAGAATGAATCGTGAGACCTGTTTTATTGCGGAGTCTTTCAAGTTGCCGGGCACGGGTTTTCATCAGACGGAGTTCAGGGGTGAACCAGGGAGCAGAGTGGGTGAAGGAAACTGTTTTGGTTTTTATGGGTGCAAGTTGGTCAAGGCAGGAGGACAGAATGTTGTTGTAGTAGTCAGTGAGATCAGAGGGGCTATGGAGGTCCACAAAGGGAGTGGTGGATATTTTTTCAGAGAGGGAGGATGAGAGCAAGGTAGCTGAAACACAGCTTAGTTTACGGAAGTTGATTTTGCGTTTGTGCTTTGGTGGTGGGGTGGGAATGTTGATGGTCATGGTGATGGCTAAGTGGTCGGAGAGGAAGAGGTCTGAGCCAGACAGATGGTGAAGGTTTAGTCCAGTCGAGCAAACAAGGTCCAGAATGTGGCCACGGTTATGGGTAGGAAAGTTGACATGTTGAATGAGGTTGAAGCAATTAAGCATATCCGTGAAGTCTGCAGTTATTGTAGAGTCAGTGGAGTCCATGTGGATGTTGAAATCACCAAGTAGGAGGACTGAGGTGGAGAAAGAACAGAGCTGGGTCAGAAATTCAGAGAAATCAGAGAGGAATGATGGGTTTGGTTTGGGAGGGCGGTAGACAACTGCCAGGACTGACTGTGTGACCAGAGAGTTTAAAAGCCAGGTGTTCAAATGAAGGAGCAGATGAGATGGGGATGAGGCTGGTTTTATGTCCTGTGGTGTATTACGGCAATTCCACCACCTCGGCCCTCCGAGCGTGGTTTATTTATGTATGAGTATCCATTGGGTGTAGTGAGGTTGAGTGAGAGATAATCCAGAGGTTGTTGCCAGGTTTCTGTCAGACAGAGAAAGTCCAGTTTATTGTCCAGAATGAAGTCGTTGAGAATGTGGCTTATTGTTGAGGGACCGGGTATTGAACAGAGTGAGCTTCATATTGCTTTTTGTGGTGAGGATTGACTCAGGTGTCATTGCCAGGGCTTGCAGACAGGGGGCGCGCTCGTCTGTGTTGTTGGTGGTGTGCGCTCAGCTGACCAGAGTACGGGATGGAGTGACCTGTGTGAAAGTAAACAAACTTGCGACCGGAGCCTCTATGGATGTAT
The DNA here is from genome assembly GCA_011823955.1 of Dissostichus mawsoni. NCBI lineage: Eukaryota > Metazoa > Chordata > Actinopteri > Perciformes > Nototheniidae > Dissostichus > Dissostichus mawsoni. Next base: position 27,352,334 of record JAAKFY010000011.1, read on the forward strand.
CTGGTTCGTTTTAGAAGTCCGTGGTTTTTGATGACAGAGATGCATAACGGTGTGGAATGGTTGTTGAGTTGTAGAAGTCTCGCAGCGGAGTATCTCAATGCCATGCCAGGCAGGAGAGACGGAGCGTTGAGTGGAGGTGAGCCGGGCAGCCGCTAGCATTAGCAGCTAGCGGGTATCCTGCAGCTTGATGACTGCAGAGGTGACTAGCAGGCAGCTAGCTCCAGGTAGCCCACGGAAGAGGGGTCCAAGCCAGCCAAAAGGCAGGACACGTTTTGAGAAGTCCGGGAGTGGGGTGGAGGCAGCGTTGGAGGAGCTAGGCAGGTGAAGCCGGGAGGATCAGAAGGAGAGCAGGTGGAGCGGCGAAACGGAGCCGGTGTTTTCAGGTAGGAAAACACGGACACTTTCACACATCTCAGTGATCCAGGCAGCGGTAGATTGACATAGAGCTTAACCGGACTGGTCGACCAAAAAGCTGCTATGAAATGTTGAGGAAAGAGTAGAAAAATCCAGACAGAGAAGCGGCGAGCAAACGACGCCAGCGTCCTCTCACATCCGGTATTCCGTAATGGTAGTAGTAATAGTTGTTGTAGTAGTACAGTAGTTGTAGAAGTAATAACAGTAGTGGTGGTAGTAGTAGTAGAAGTAATAATAGTAGTAATATAGTAGTAGTTGTAGTAGTAGAAGTAATAGTAGTAGTAGAAGAAGTAGTAGTAGTAGTAGTAGTAGTAGTAGTAGTAATAGTAGTGGTGGTAGTAGTAGTAATAATAGTAGTAGTAGTAGTAGTAGTAGTAGTAGGAGGAGTAGAAGTAGTAGTAGTAGTAGTAGTAGTAATAGGAGTAGTAATAGTAGTAGGAGTAGTTGTAGTAGTAGTAGTAGGAGGAGTAGTAGTAGTAGTAATAGGAGGAGGAGGTAGTAGTTAGGAGGAGGAGGAGGAGGAGGAGGAGTAGTAGTAGTAGTAGTAGGAGTAGTAGTATTTGTAGTAGTAGTAGTTGTAGTAGTATAGTAGTAGGAGTAGTAGGAGTAGTAGTAGTAGGAGTAGGAGTAGTAGTATTTGTAGTAGTAGTAGTAGTAGTAGTGGGTAGTAGTAGTAGTAGTAGTAGTAGTAGTAGTAGTAGTGGTAGTAGTAGTAGTAGTAGTGGTAGTAGTAATAGTAGGAGTAGTAGTAGTGGTAGTAGTAATAGTAGTAGTAGTAGTAGTAGTAGTAGTAGTAGTAGTAGTGGTAATAGTAGTAGTAGTAGTAGTGGTTAGTAATAGTAGTAGTAGTAGTAGTAGTAGTAGTGGTAGTAGTAATAGTAGTAGTAGTAGTAGTAGTAGTAGTAGTAGTAGTAGTATTTGTGAGGGAGAATGAGTCGATTTACATTAAAACAAGCCTTTTAAATAAGGAGATTTCAGAAGACTTTATTTATACCAGAGGAAATTGGGTTTGTGCTCCGTTTAAGAATGAAATAATATATTCATATAACATGAAAAGTTGAAGTAAAAATGCTTTTAAAAAATATAAGAATGTATATTAAAAAGTTAAATAAAATAAAACAATTATTAAAATAAATAATGTGCAACAAAAAGATAATATATTAAATAAATATATTTATTTAAACATAAGTTAAAGTGAAATGTCAAATAAACCGGGCAGGTGGAAACGGGATGGGATTCTGTTTGGGGAGAGATTTAAAATAATTACGTTTAATATTTTATAGGCAGGTTTGGATTTTATAATATTGGGAAATGAGTCGACTCAAAAAAAGCCTTTTAAATTAGGAGATTTCAGAAGACTTTTATTTATACCGGAGGAAATTGGGTTTTGTTGCTCCATTTGAGAATTACATAATATATTTATGTAAAAAAAGTAAAAATGTGGCAGGTGGAAACTAGGGATGGGAAGTTTGGGAAGAGATTTAAAATACAATGTTTATTATTTTATAGGCGTGTTTACAATATTGTGTTCGGAAAATCTTTCGATTTACACTAATTTCTTTCCAGAATTTTGACTTTCTTTCAGATTATTTTCTCAACAGACTTTTTCTCACAATTTTGACTTTTTCTCCCAATCTTTTTTTATCAGATTTTTTACTTTTACCTCCGAATAGAATTGTTTCTAATAATTGACTTTTTGTCCTCACAATTTTGACTCTTTCTCAAATAATCTTTCCACAGATTCTTTACTTTTTTCTCAGAATCGATTTTTCCTCAGAATTTGGAAAACTAAAGAAAGTAGTGAAAGTAAGAATCCTGGAGAATAAAACTCCCCCTGAGATTAAAAGAATAAAGGTTTTTTTGTCAGAATTTACTTTTTTCCTCATAATTTTGACTTTTCCTCAGAATTCTTTCTGAGATTGAGAAAAGGTAAAAGGTGTTTGATGAGAGTGCGTTCACCTGGAAGAAGCTCTCCACGTACTGCAGGCGTAGACCCCACAGTCGCTGAAGTTGTCCTGTTGAGGCACTCGAGGGCTCGAGCCCTTCATCACGTCTTTCCCAAAACACCGAGAGGAGCCCTGACGCACCTCCCACTCCACCTCCAGGTACCTGAGACACAACAACAATAAATACCAGAAACTAAACAACAACAACAATACTACAAACCACACAAGGGAGGGGAAATCATCCACCTCCAGGTGCCTGAAACAAACGCACCCTCAGTCTCTGGGAAAAGTACTACAAACCACACAAGGGAGGGAAATCACGCTCAGAGGAAGAACTACATTTCCCATAAACACACTGTCCGAGTCAGTGAGTTAATAGCAATAATTATTAGCATTTATTTTAGCGCTTTTCCAAACGTTTAAAGTACTTTAGATTTCATATTAGACATGTTATACCATATTGACCCGAATATAAGACGACCCTTCTTTTTCAAGACTCATTTTTTTTAAATACCTTTTTTTTTCGCGGCCCTTGGAAAGCTTTTCTCTGACTGTTTACATTTCAAGGCAGTCTTTTGGGGTTTTATGGTTCAGTGATATAACTTTCTGTTTGTTTATACCCTGTTTTTAATGATGTTCCTTACGTGTCATTTTTGGTCATACTCTGTAAAAGCACTTTGGGCTGCGTCAAGCATGAAAAGTGCTATTAAATAAAGATTATTATTGGACTATGCAAGTTGAATGAAGTGGAAGAGGGGAGAAAAACCATAGGGAAAACCTCTAAAAACCTTCTCTTTTTCACTCACTCTCTGAGGGTTTTCACCACGGTGGAGCGGGCCGGTCCTCGCAGCGAATCCATGATTAGAATACAAGGCCTGAGAGAGAGAGAGAGGGGTTCAGACTTAATAATACAATACTTTAAAAAGTGGAAAAGGGAATTAACAATTACAAAGATGAAAAATGAAAAATTATATCAGATATAAAAACAATATACAATATTCTGGATAATTAAAATAAAAAGTCAAACTTTTTTTCTCATTCTTTAGTTTTTTCTCCGAATTTTTACTTTTTCTCAAATTATTTTTCCTCAGATTTGTGACTTTTCTCAGAATTTGGAAACCAAAGAAAGTAGTAAAAACAAGAGACCGGGAGAAATAAATCAGCCTGAGATTAAAAGGATTTTTTGTCAGAATTAACTTTTTCTCAGAATTTTGGATAATTCAAATAAAAAGTCAAAATACAAAAGGATCCAAACACTACAGGTATGATCTGATCTGATGTTGTTAAGAGAACCAAAGTGTTGTAGCTAAAGTTATCAAACAATCTGAACTCAAAATGAAGGGTGTAAAACAGATGTATTGTCAACACTCTGGCGCCCCCTGCAGGAGAACAGATGTTATTACATGTACTCACTGTCTGCAGAGGTTCAGTTTGGAGGCAGATTCAGAACTGAGAGGGTCTTCAGGGAGAGTTCCATCCTCACTGCACTCATCCTACACACCGACACACACACACACATATTTTTTTAGATTTTGACTTTTCTCAGAATTTTGACTTTTTTACAACAATATGAAACTAGCAGGTATGACTGCTCAGGTGAAGGAGATGACATGAGAATATAAGGAGAAAGGAGTGAAGGAGTGAAGGAGTGAAGGAGAGAAGGAGTGAAGGAGTGTAGAGTAAAGGAGTGAAGTAGAGAAGGAGAGAAGGAGTGAAGGAGAGAAGGCGTGAAGGAGAGAAGGAGGAAGTACCTGACAGGAGCTTTGGTCGTCAGAGAAGCTGAAGGGGTCGTTGTCTTCTTTAACTGAAGCGTAGCTGACGCTGATTCTGTGCAACTCACCTGAAAACAACCATCAACGTGTTCAAATGTTATACAATAAGAAGCTCAGGCCACTATTGGTATGTTTTTCCTCAGAATCTTGACTTTTTTCACACAATTGAATTTTTTCTCAGAATTTTAATTAATTGTCTTTACAGAATTTACTTTTTCACACAATTTACTTTACTTTTTTAAATCTTGAGTTTTTCTCAACATTTTTGATTTTCTCAAAATGTTGACTTTTGGATTTTTTTCTCAGAATTTTTATTTTTTCACAATTTTAATTTTTCTGTCAACTTTTACTTTTTTCCTCACAATTGACTTTTTTCAAAGAATTCTGACTTTTTTTCACAGAATTAACATTTTTGATTTCCCTCAAAATTTAGAATTTTTCACAACATTTTGTCTATTTTCCTAGAATTGACTTTTTCCTCAGAATTTTGACATTTTCCTCAGAATCACATTTTTTCTCAGAATTGACTTTTTCTAAGAATCTTTCCCATCCGAATTTATAAAGGAAAAAAAAATTATATTCTGTGTAAAGACTCAAAATACTTTAAAAAAAATGAGGGCCTCTTTAAAAGTCCTCAGTTCAGACGGGACTCACTTGTGTATTGTGGTTCTGTGGGGGGGGTGCAGGGTCTCCTTCAGTCGCTCCCTCTCTGGAGGCCTGGGGACAGACAGACAGGGTTCTGAGGGGGGCCGGCCTATCAGGAGACACAGAGTCCGGGACGCTCTCCTCTGATTGGAGGGCGCTGGAGGGGGCGGGGCTCTGAGGATTCTGATCGAACAGAGGACCGTTCAGACCCGGGAAGCAAATCACCGCCAGGTACCAGTGAGCTCTGGAGAGAACAAGAACATCGTTAAAGTTCTTCAGATACTTAAGTAGTAGAGGTATTTCAATAATCCTGTGGTTTTGTGAAACTGAAGACTCACGACTCGTTGATGGGAACGAAGATGAAATCCTTCTGGAAAGATCCACGTGCCGAGTCCACGTCTTCACCCTGTTGTGCTTCCTCTTGTGGATTCTGGAAAATGAAGAGTTTTTAGTGTGAAGTGTTCGGCTTTTAATAGTAAAACAACATAACAGTTTCCCAGTAAAAGCCCCAATCATACAATGGAGACACTTTTTCAAGTGTACTTTATTACCATTTAATTAGATTTATTTCACTGTATTTCTATACTTTTTAAAAATTATTATTATACTTATTATTATTACTATTATCATCAACATCATTTTATTTTACACTGGTTATTGTTTTGCGAAAATGACAATGACTGTATAGGCATAATTGATTTTGGAAGTTTTAAGTGTTGTAAGCATATCCTCATGTCTTTTGCATTACGTCTAAAAATAAATAAACAAATAAATGATAATAATTATAATAGATGGTAAGTAAATTACAGCAAAACCCCATTATATATTTCCCGTGGAGACTCACGGCAGGTTGCTGGTTTCCGGAGCGTTCCTCCTCTCCCTCTGGTTCAGTCTTTTGTAAAGAAGGAGCTGAAGACGTGGATCCTCTGAGCGTCCTCTTTTTTTAATCTCTCCAAAACTAAATATCTGAAGCAGACACACAAAGGAAGGATGAATTAGATCACGCAACGTTTCATATCCTTCAGTTTTGGGAGACTTCGTGGAAACAGCTTTAAGAGAAATGTCCGATATCTTTGGCATTTCTCTCAACAAGAACCATTAACTTTATTAAAAAAAGATTCCTACCATTTCTGGTGATGAGAATAGCGATCATTAAACAAATTACAAGGAATTGGCAGGAACAGATTTCTTTAAAAAATTGAAATTTGCCTTAGAATTTACTTTTTTCTTAAATATTGACTTTTTTTCCAGATTTTGACTTTTTCCAAGAATTTACTTTTTTCTTCAAAAAAAGTTACTTTTTTCTTAGAATTTACATTTTCTCCAATTTGATTTTTTTCCAAGATTTTTATATATATATATATATATTTTTTTTCTTAAATATTGACTTTTTTTTTTACCAGATTATTGACTTTTTTCCAGAATTTTGAATTTATTAAAAAAACTACATTTTCAAAGAATTTACTTTTTTCTTACATATTGACTTTTTTCAGAATTTGACTGAGAAATTCAAAAAAAGATTCCTACCTATTTCTAGTGATAAGAATAGCGATCATTAAACAAATTACAAGGAATTGGCTAAAAGATAATAACTTAATAAACTCACAATGGGATAAAACAGTAGTAAATGAGGTGGTAAAGTGCAGAACAATATAATGAAGATTTATAAGGAACATGAGGTAAGAATTGACATTAAGTATACCTGAGTATTATAATTGTATCTTTCTTTTATTTGTATTATTACTATTATAACTATCATTTCATTTAGGATTTGTCAACTGTTATGTAGTCAATGTATGTACCTAGATGTGTTTATTTCGTTATGTATGCTTTGTGAATAATTTCTTAAAATGCAAATAAAAAACGTTGACATCATTCAAGGAAGGTTTCTTTCTTTTTACTCACTTTAAATAAAAGTCTAAGATAACGTCGTTGAGGAATTCTCCCTCGTTAAGGCAGTGCAGGTCTTCGTTAGTGACGGAAATCCCTCCTTTTGCTGGAGGAGGGGGGTACACCATAATCTGGAACACAACACAACGTTAAACGAGTAATTACATGGAGACAGTCAATCAGTGTTTTAAGAAGGGACTAATAACCTTTTATTAAAAGAAAAATACTTTGTGTTTGAATACATGTCTTGGTATGCCCTACTGTAGCACTTTGGGATTGCTTTTAGCTTTAAAGGTGCTTTAAAAATACAATATATTATTATTATTATTACTGATTATACAGTAAGGTAACATCACGGCTGTCATGTGATCGTCAAACAACAACATCCTTAAATTTGACCACAAACTGATTGCCATGAGTGGAGTTTCAACCATTGGATATAGAGAGCACAAGCTGAACTTTATTACCTCAACTGTGGACAATGTTTTTCAAATAAATAAGCAATCTGTCCAATCCAAATGATCCAGAGTCCATTAATCTTCAAAACGACCCAAAATGTATCAAAATCTAACACAAAGAGAGAAAAATATTGGCATTTTCTGGTTAAAGCTGCAATATTTGATCCTGAAAATGTCAGAAATGGACTCCTCCACCTTTAAGGTCTTGTCTTAAGATAAGATAAGATAAGATAAGATGTACTTTATCTTAAGACACGACCAAGACTGTAAGAGATGGAGAACAAGTCAAGACCAAGACATAAAAATGTGCAGTAAAATCATTAAAAACTAGTTTTTATGATTTAAGGGGTTTTGACCTCTTAAAGTCTTGGTCTTGACTTGGTCTCTACCCCTTAAAGTCTTGGTCTCGACCCCTTATAGTCTTGGTCTCGACCCCTTAAAGTCTTGGTCTCTACCCCTTATAGTCTTGGTCTCGACCCCTTAAAGTCTTGGTCTATACCCCTAATAGTCTTGGTCTCGACCCTTATAGTCTTGGTCTCGACCCCTTAAAGTCTTGGTCTCGACCTCTTAAAGTCTTGGTCTCGACCCTTAAAGTCTTGGTCTCGACCTCTTAAAGTCTTGGTCTCGACCCTTAAAGTCTTGGTCTCGACCTCTTAAAGTCTTGGTCTCGACCTCTTAAAGTCTTGCTCGACCCCTTAAAGTCTTGGTCTCGACCCCTTAAAGTCTTGGTCTCGACCAAGTCTTGGTCTCGACCCCTTAAAGTCTTGGTCTCGACCTCTTAAAGTCTTGGTCTCGACCTCTTAAAGTGTTGACCCCTTAAAGTCTTGGTCTCGACCTCTTAAAGTCTTGGTCTCGACCCCTTAAAGTGTTGGTCTTGACCTCTTAAAGTCTTGGTCTCGACCTCTTAAAGTCTTGGTCTCGACCCTTAAAGTGTTGGTCTCGACCTCTTAAAGTCATGGTCTCGACCTCTTAAAGTCTGGTCTCGACCTCTTAAAGTGTTGGTCTCGACCCTTAAAGTGTTGGTCTCGACCTCTTAAAGTCATGGTCTCGACCCTTAAAGTCTTGGTCTCGACCTCTTAAAGTGTTGGTCTCGACCCCTTAAAGTCTTGGTCTCGACCCCTTAAAGTCTTGGTCTCGACCCCTTAAAGTGTTGGTCTCGACCTCTTAAAGTCTGGTCTCGACCTCTTAAAGTCTTGGTCTCGACCTCTTAGTGTTGGTCTCGACCCTTAAAGTCTGGTCTCGACCTCTTAAAGTCTTGGTCTCGACCTCTTAAAGTCTTGGTCTCGACCTCTTAAAGTCTTGGTCTCGACCTCTTAAAGTCTTGGTCTCGACCCCTTAAAGTCTTGGTCTCGACCTCTTAAAGTCTTGGTCTCGACCCTTAAAGTCTTGGTCTCGACCTCTTAAAGTCTTGGTCTCGACCTCTTAAAGTCTTGGTCTCGACCTCTTAAAGTCATGGTCTCGACCTCTTAAAGTCTTGGTCTCGACCCTTAAAGTCTGGTCTCGACCTCTTAAAGTCTGGTCTCGACCTCTTAAAGTCTGGTCTCGACCCTTAAAGTCTTGGTCTCGACCTCTTAAAGTCTTGGTCATCTACTTGTCTCGGTGAACTACTATTTTGATTCCTTTTGGACCACTAACTTTAACCTCAAGCACAAACAAAAGTGTTTAATTTCCCGTATAAACAGTTCTATATTAGTTTATCAAACGCCAGCAGAGTATGAACCCTCACTTGATGATTGGTCCGGAGAAGGTGTGCTGGAGGTCGGTCATTTCCTCCTCATCGTCCTCGAAGTAGCTGCTGTGTTGCCGGGTAGACATGCGTGTGCGTGTTGCCATGGCGACCGGGCTCAGCGGCGTTATATTGGTTACCGGGGATCCCTGCGAGGTTTGCATCGGCTTCTCCTGCAGAGAGGGGGAAATTAAAATAACACTTTTAAACATTAAATTACTAATTTCACAAAATAATTTATATATATATATTAAAAAAAATTAAGAAAAAACACTGCTTCATTTGAACCACTGTATTATTATATCTGCTCTTTAATAAAAACATAATATTACACAAAGAAAAATAAAATATATCATTTGGTGCGTTTTATCTTTGTTGGAGCTGTATAAGGGTTTTTGTTATTTAGTCATTAAAAATGTAGCTGTTTATTGTTTATATAAAATGATTCATTATCTATCGTAATTTTACTTTGTTATTTCCCGTGTGACGTGTCCCTGAACGCACCTTGTTATTTAGTAATTAAACA
>JAAKFY010000011.1:27364210-27429210 GCA_011823955.1 Dissostichus mawsoni
AAGCTGAAAAGTAAAAGCTGCTTCTCTCCTACCTTCAGTCTCCAGCTGGATTTGGTCGATGGAAAACTGAAAAGACAAAAAAGAAAAAAGTCATTCCTCATTCCACTAATAAAACTTTAACTTGGACACAAAACACAGAACGCTGCCTCTCCATGTTTAACTCTGAGGACGTCAAACCGTTACGGGCCAAGACAAGGTTCAGAGTGTAGCAGAAATAAACCATTAAGTGCTTTTAAGTTCCTTATTTGACAGACAGGAAGCCGGTGTAACGACCTGCAGCGACTTCGATGGATTGGAACAGCCCTTAATGTGGCGGACGAAAAAATAGAAACAAAATATATATATATGTTAATAATTTAGTTTTTGGGTGGGATTAAATAAGTGTAAACTTCTTCCCACCCCTTTTCGGATGTGTAATTAGATCATTGTGTTTATATATAATTTAGAATCAGTAATATTTTTGTATATGCATTTTAACACTGCTTGAGTTTGTATAGTATCATCATTCTCATGTTTCATTTCATTATTCTTTTTTTGGATTATTGTTTTACACGTTTGAAATAAATCAATCAAAAACGTAATAGAATTGGGCCTCAAGGTGCCTAGATCAGGGGAGTCCAAACCACGGCCCGCGGGCCATTCAATCGGCCCTCGATGAAACTGAGCTTGTCTTATATTGTACTTCTTAATATATATGTAAACTATATTACACCGTAGTATTCATAAGCCTACTTTTAAAATAATTCAGTCAATTAAAGTTGAAAACATTTTCTAACAAAGCTAAGTTGATAAGAAAAAAGCCCAATAACTTTTTTCCATAACAACCTTGAAATAACCCTTCATATAGAGTGGTGCAGGAATGAGTCCTAAAACCAGAAGTGAGTCAGCATGTCACCACTTCCTGTTCCCTCGTCTCAGAGCCAATGGGATCTCTCCATAGGGTTTGGAAACTAGCTGAACTAAGGTCTGTGGTTGAGACACGTTGAAGAGACGGATCACGTTTGTTCTAGGACATTAAATCCATCAGCAGTGACCCACTGGTGATTTCTGAAGAGTTGACGTGTCTGAAAAACGATGGTTGTTACCAAGTGGCTGAATAGGACTACTAAGTCGTGGAGGCCGTTGTACGTCATTACGCCGACACGTGAACACTCCTCTAAGTTAGTTTGCCCTGTTTGCTTGAAAGCAAGTACCTGCCTCCTGCAAAGTGTTCAAACAAACGCTTCAACTCGTCCATTTAGAATCTGTGTGTTGAATATGGATCTGAAGTTGGCGTGACGTTGAAGTCGTGCTGCTGGACTCGCCTGTAGTTCCTTTATAGCATCACGTTAGCATTTTGCTTCTGGCATTAGATTTATGATTCGAACATTATAAAAGTAGGGGTAGACATGTGGAGATTATCCTGAACAAAACGTGCATTTATCAACAGGTTCGTTTTCCACAGACATTATTTCCAGCTATTTTCCTAAATCCTATGGAGAAATCCCGTTGCTTTGTTGTCGAGGGAACAGCAGCTTCCTTCAGGGTGAATAGTCATCCCTGCACCGCTCTATTTCCTCGTATTATAATCAATCTGAAGTTTCTGTTTTAAGGATGAGCTGCTAACAAAATTAAGTAAACCTCTGGAGAGCTGTGATGAAGGCTGATTTGTTCTAAAGCATTCTCAAGCATCATTTCTCTACATTGGATTGACTTTTCCAACTTATAACTGAACTATGAGGCGATATACCTCTAGTGAGCGGCCGGCACTTCGTTATGTTTTTCTGTATGTGGCCATCGGTGAAAAAAAAGGTTTGGACACCCCTGGCCCAGATTAGACTGTGCAGAGTCTGGAGGAAATATTTAAAAGTAATGGGATTACTCACGACGACGGGCTTGGTCACCATGCGGCGCAGAGTTCCTATCCGCACGCTGCGACACTCCAGGATGATGCTGTCACATTTATCAGGAGAGAGTTTGGGTTTCTTCGTCCTCTGGGAAAACTGCTCGGGGGGTTGGTTCCCAAACTGCAAAATAAAATAATGAATATGTAAACATTAGAGAGGGGGGGGGGGGGGTTGTGCTTCTCAGGGTCTTCACACAGGTTTGGTTTTACTTCAACACATTTTAAAGGCTCCTTTATTCTCCTCGCATTACTTTGAATTCCCAGTTCATTTCATTCTCTGTGCAGTTTTTAAACGTTTACTGTAATTATAATCATTTTAATTATAATGGGGATAATGAAAACTATCTTTCTTGACATTTCATTTATCAACTTATTTAAAACAAATATTTACTTTGTTTGAATTAACAAATGGCTAATTGTATGCAGTGTTAATTTCGTCAACGAAAACGATGACGAAAAATGTTCGTCAACGACCTTTTTTACACGACTAAGACGAGAAGATGACGAGCTGAAAATAGATTCTTGACAACGAAAACTATGACGAAATGTATATTTAGTTTTCGTTGACGAGACGAGACGGGACTAAGGTGTTAATGGTGGACTATCGGACATTCAAATGCAGGGTATTTCCCCCCAATTGTTGAGGGGAAATATCTAATACTTAGATTGTCTGTCAAAATGCATCTCAGGTTTCTAACTTGCAATATCATTATTTCCGCTCTCTTCACTCCAGAAGAGCGATTTCCCTGTGTCTCGTCTGTGTGCGGAGGGCGGGGCCTCACTCTCTCTCTGTGTGCGGAGGGCGGGGCCTCTCTCTCTCTCTGTGTGCGGAGGCGGGGCCTCTCTCTCTCTCTGTGTGCGGAGGCGGGGCCTCTCTCTCTCTCTGTGTGGGGGCGGGGCCTAACAAACAAGCTGCAGCGGCATGCACAGATTTTTAAGAGTATTAGTACCATTAAAAACCTTAACGATACCCATCCCTAGATATTACACAAGCAAAGTGTTAAGAGAGTGAAATGTTGCTTTACGAATTTCAACACTTGATGCTGTCACCTTGATTCAGATTTCAGATACCTGTATTTGCCAAACTGAATTAGTTTAAAGAGAGAAAAATTTTGACTAAAAGTTGACTAAATGTATTGATTTTTCATCGACTAAAACGTTTTGAGTTGTCGTCGACTAAAACTATGAAGGATAAAAAGACTAAAATGTGACTAAAACTAATAACAATAAATTAAATAAATACCTTGTATCTAATTATTATTTTATATACATGTATATATAACAATCATTTAAGTAATAAATACATTCATACAATTAAATGACTTTAAGGAAGATTAAAAGAACACTCACATTTCTTATATTTAAATTAGAAAAAATATATTTAAATCCCTAACTTCCTAATGTCTCCGCTCCTCACCTGGTCTTTCATCCGGGATCTTCTCGGTATCGTGATCTTCATGTTGACGTCTTCAAAAAAGTCGGCGTTCATTTCCTCCTCCTCTCCGGCACTTTTCACCGCCGCCTCCACTCGACCACCAGAGGGCGCCGGAGAGGAGTGGGCGGAGTCAGCGGGGCGAGGAGAAACGCTGTCCAATCGGCTCACACTTCCTGTACTGGCATTATCAGCCTCCTCCTCTTCATCACTGGACAGAACAACTGTGGAGGAAAGAGGACTCTTTAAAGTAGAGACACTACGTACTGATATCACCTGAACATCAGCAAGAGAGGACTCTTTAAAGTAGAGACACTACATACTGATATACACCTGAACATCAGCAGGAGAGGACTCTTTAAAGTAGAGACACTACATACTGATATACACCTGAACATCAGCTGGAGAGGACTCTTTAAAGTAGAGACACATACTGATATACACCTGAACATCAGCAGGAGAGGACTCTTTAAAGTAGAGACACTACATACTGATATACACCTGAACATCAGCAGGAGAGGACTCTTTAAAGTAGAGACACTACATACTGATATACACCTGAACATCAGCAGGAGAGGACTCTTTAAATAAAAAAAATGTACCATGGCTCATAAAAAGGTGAGCTACGACTTCTCTAAAGTACTCACTGGGGTCGTTGAGTTCGTGCCGATGTGCCGCCGCCGCCCTCTTCCCTTGGGAGGTTTCTGGCTCCCTGGTACCCGAGCCCCCGCTGAGAGACCGTTACTGTTGCTCAGAGGCAGCAGCGATCCTCTGGAGCCCCTCAGGTGGAGGCGGGTCTGTAGAAGCTCTGCTGCAAGCTGATTGGTCCAGAGGAGGACCTGAGGGGGGTCGCGGGGTCACGGAGGAAAGCAGCGCCGCTCCACTGCCACAGGTCACAACATGCTGATGTCCTCACTGGGCTTTTTACACTTCATGCACACCGTGTGGTACACCGTGGGGCAAAGAGGCTGCAGGGGGGGCTTGGACTAGAGGGGGATTCAAACACATTAGATAGATATATTATAGATGAGATGGATGGATGGATGGATGGATGGATGGATGGATGGATGGATGGATGGATGGATGGATGGATGGATGGATGGATGGATGGATGGATGGATGGATGGATGGATGGATGGATGGATGGATATTAAAACTGTGTTATAGCTCACTTTAGAAAACAATGTTTAAAGGTCCTCTATTATCCTCTTCTTCATCAATATATCCCAGGTCTCAGATATATACAGAGCCTGTCTCTGATTGGCTGAAACACCAAACAGATCATTGCAGCATCCCATAATCCCCTCTGTTTCAGCCCTGTTTCCAAAGTGCTGATTCTCTGTCTGTTACTTTAGATGAAAATAAGGAGCCCCTCCCCACGCCCCTCTGAGGAGATGTGGTTACAAAGAACTCAATGGTGCTCTAGGAGGAGATTCAGGTGATAAGGGGGGGGGGGGGGGGGGTGTACCTTGGTTGCTGATTGGCTAATGGTTACACAAGACAAAACATCGTTATGACATCATAAAGTGGCCAAAATCTGATCAGCTCATTTTCAGACAGGTTTTTATAAAAATGGATCAGGAGAAAAAGAGAGAGAATCTTTGTTCCTGAAACTTTCAGAGTCTCTTTACACAGAGGGGACACATGTTGATGTAGAAGAGACATGAAGAAGAGGGGACACATGTTGATGTAGAAGAGACATGAAGAAGAGGATTTTGCATTATAGGGACCTTCAAAGTCACATTATTTATTTGAGAAACCTAGTGATCGTTGGGGTTGTTTTATTTGTAAATCACTAAGTAATGTTTTTATCTTATTTTCTCTTTTAAAAACCGGAAAAAGTATTCTTGTGCAATATAGAATCTTTTCTTGCAATACTGTGCAATAACACATTTTATGTGGAAAAAAATACATTTTAATAATATTCTCACACTTAGTGCGTATTTTCTATGTCACTAAGTTCTTTAAATTGCTGCTCCTCATTTTTAGCCATAAATTTGAACTATTTTGCCTTTATTTTATTCTATTATTACTAATGTGTGTCTCGATATTTAACAGTTAGCTTGTTCTTTATCGTAAAGATGTCTCTGCAGTCTGACGCTTTCTGGAGTAATTATACATTTTTTAACGAACAGAAATATTGTTTTCTAGCATCACTTTAAAATGTTACAGGAAAATCAGCATTTTTCCGTTTGGCGCCGACGCTTTGTTTTCACCGGAAAGTGGGCTTCATTTAGCCACAAAGTGCCGTAGCGTGCTCTCATCTATAGGTGTTCAGCAGCGGGGTTTCTGGGTAATGTAGTCCTTACCTCTGCTGCTTTGACCTGCGAGGGGAAGGAGCAGAAAACCTCCAGCGGTTTCCTCTTCAGCTGCTGAACACGTCGCTCACACTCAGCTGATCCTCGTCTGAAAGGAGGAACAACACAACGATTAGGAGGTATACACACACACACACACACACACACACAACACACACACACACACAACACACACACACACACACACACAACACACACACACACACACACACACACACACACCACACCACACACACACACACAACACACAACACACACACAACACACACACACACACACAAAACACACACACACACAACACACACACACACACACACACACAACACACACACACACACACACACACACACACACACACACACACACACACACCACACACACACACACACACACACACACACACACACACCACACACGTCAACTGAGGTAGTTTTAAATGTGCTATATAAATAAATAAAGATTGAAAGATTTTGAGACAAACTTGACTAAAATCTGCTTATCTCCGAGCTGGTAAATAAAGCTATTTAAATAAGATAAATGCTTGAAAATAGTTGTAATGATTGTACTGAGATCTCTGGACAGGTGAGCACGATGCTGTCCACTTCGACCCCCTGCGGTGTGGTGGAGAAGTCGTCTGTCTGCAGGAGAAAAAAAGACGATATGGTCAGAGAAACTGCCGTGTAAACATGGTGTTGTACAAACAGGTCATCAGAATTAGAACCAGGACTTTGGCTCGATGCAAGATGATGGGGAAAGTGTAACTTCCAGGAGCTTTCAAGATGTTTGAATTGTTAAATATATTGTTTATTGATATCATTACATGTCTGTTAGTTTATTTGATTATTGTGCATGCCTTGAACAAGACATGCTGCATCTCCAGGGGTTTATACTCAAATTAGACATTTTAATAAATAGGAAAAATATGCACAAGGCTTCGTGGAATCAAACGGCGTAAGACTTGACATCTCTCAAAAGAAAACTAAGAAATGTGGACTTCAGGGTCAGAAAAATGGAGATAAAACCAAAGAGATGTAATAACCTTCAGAAAAAACACTTTGACTGCTATAACAGCAGCGGAAGAAGCACCTGGCTCTACGTACACTCTGCTATAACAGCAGTGGAAGAAGCACCCGGCTCTACGTACACTCTGCTATAACAGCAGTGGAAGAAGCACCCGGCTCTACGTACACTCTGCTATAACAGCAGTGGAAGAAGCACCCGGCTCTACGTACACTCTGCTATAACAGCAGAGGAAGAAGCACCTGGCTCTACGTACACTCTGCTATAACAGCAGTGGAAGAAGCACCTGGCTCTACGTACACTCTGCTATAACAGCAGTGGAAGAAGCACCTGGCTCTACGTACACTCTGCTATAACAGCAGAGGAAGAAGCACCTGGCTCTACGTACACTCTGCTATAACAGCAGTGGAAGAAGCACCTGGCTCTACGTACACTCTGCTATAACAGCAGTGGAAGAAGCACCCGGCTCTACGTACACTCTGCTATAACAGCAGTGGAAGAAGCACCCGGCTCTACGTACACTCTGCTATAACAGCAGTGGAAGAAGCACCCGGCTCTACGTACACTCTGCTATAACAGCAGTGGAAGAAGCACCCGGCTCTACGTACACTCTGCTATAACAGCAGTGGAAGAAGCACCTGGCTCTACGTACACTTGCTATAACAGCAGTGGAAGAAGCACCCGGCTCTACGTACACTCTGCTATAACAGCAGTGGGAAGAAGCACCCGGCTCTACGTACACTCTGCTATAACAGCAGTGGAAGAAGCACCCGGCTCTACGTACACTCTGCTATAACAGCAGTGGAAGAAGCACCGGCTCTACGTACACTCTGCTATAACAGCAGTGGAAGAAGCACCTGGCTCTACGTACACTCTGCTATAACAGCAGAGGAAGAAGCACCGGCTCTACGTACACTCTGCTATAACAGCAGTGGAAGAAGCACCTGGCTCTACGTACACTCGGCTATAACAGCAGTGGAAGAAGCACCCGGCTTACGTACACTTGCTATAACAGCAGTGGAAGAAGCACCTGGCTCTACGTACACTCTAAATGTTAATGAGGTGTTTAATGTGCATTAATGCTTCCTTTGAGGAGTTTGGTCACGCACAATGAGCTGCATGTTACAGAAGAAAGCACTTATCGTGAAAGGAAACCACACGTTAACAGAAAGTTACAGTGGTATCTGCAGGGACAAACAGATCAGGAAATATATGATATTTAGGGGACAAAGGGGGTGAAATGAGTCTAAAGATACACTCCGAGTACGAGAGTCTTACCTTTCCTTTAAATCAAGGCTGCGTGAGGATAAAATCAAGAATAGAAATGTCTCAATAATTCATTTATTCAAGTCAACCATTCACTTAAAGATGTGAGAGACAGAAGGACGTATATACTGTGTGATGAGAGACATAAGGACATATATATGTGTGATGAGAGACATAAGGAATATATACTGTGTGATGAGAGACATAAGACATATATACTGTGTGATGTGAGACATAAGGACATATATACTGTGTGATGAGAGAGACATAAGGACATATATACTGTGTGAGAGAGACATAAGGACATATATACTGTGTGATGAGAGACATAAGGACATATATACTGTGTGATGTGAGGACATAAGGACATATATACTGTGTGATGTGAGACATAAGGACATATATACTGTGTGATGAGAGACATAAGGACATATATACTGTGTGATGTGAGAGACATAAGGACATATATATGTGTGATGAGAGACATAAGGACATATTACTGTGTGATGAGAGACATAAGGACATATATACTGTGTGATGTGAGACATAAGGACATATATACTGTGTGATGAGAGACATAAGGACATATATACTGTGTGATGTGAGAGACATAAGGACGTATATACTGTGTGATGTGAGAGACATAAGGACGTATATACTGTGTGATGTGAGAGACATAAGGACATAGATACTGTGTGATGTGAGAGACATAAGGACGTATATACTGTGTGATGAGAGACATAAGGACATATATACTGTGTGATGTGAGACATAAGGACATATATGTGTGATGAGAGACATAAGGACATATATACTGTGTGATGAGAGACATAAGGACATATATACTGTGTGATGTGAGACATAAGGACATATATACTGTGTGATGAGAGACATAAGGACATATATACTGTGTGATGTGAGAGACATAAGGACGTATATACTGTGTGATGTGAGAGACATAAGGACGTATATACTGGTGATGTGAGAGACATAAGGACATAGATACTGTGTGATGTGAGAGACATAAGGACGTATATACTGTGTGATGAGAGACATAAGGACATATATACTGTGTGATGTGAGAGACATAAGGACGTATATACTGTGTGATGAGAGACATAAGGACGTATATACTGTGTGATGAGAGACATAAGGACATATATACTGTGTGATGAGACATAAGGACATATATACTGTGTGATGAGAGACATAAGACGTATATACTGTGTGATGAGAGAGACATAAGGACATATATACTGTGTGATGAGAGACATAAGGACATATATACTGTGTGATGAGAGACATAAGGACATATATACTGTGTGATGAGAGAGACATAAGGACATATATACTGTGTGATGAGAGAGATAAGGACATATATACTGTGTGATGTGAGAGACATAAGGACGTATATACTGTGATGTGAGAGACATAAAGACATATATACTGTGTGATGACAAACATAAGGACATATATACTGTGTGATGAGAGAGACTAAGGACATATATACTGTGTGATGACAGACATAAGGACGTATGAGAGGACTCACCTCTGCCTGGTCTCCGTCCCCCAGAGGGCATCTGGGCGTGCTGGAAGTGTTCTCCCCTGCAGAACGATGCCCTGCAGGCAGAAGTTTGTTCTGTTGGGGGTCGAAGAGGACGTCTCTTCAGGGACATCGCTGAAGGAAAGGGGAACATAGAGGAGAACATGAAGAGAGGACGTCTCTAACGTGAGAGGAACGTCGCTGAAGGAGAGGGGAACATGGAGGAGAACATAGAGGAGAACATGGAGGAGAACATGGAGAGAGGACGTCTCTAACGTGAGAGGAACGTCGCTGAAGGAAAGGGGAACATAGAGGAGAACATGAAGAGAGGACGTCTCTAATGTGAGAGGAACGTCGCTGAAGGAGAGGGGAACATAGAGAGAACATAGAGGAGAACATGGAGGAGAACATGGAGGAGAACATGAGAGAGAGGACGTCTCTAACGTGAGAGGAACGTCGCTGAAGGAAAGGGGAACATGGAGGAGAACATGAAGAGAGGACGTCTCTAACGTGAGAGGAACGTCGCTGAAGGAGAGGGGAACATGGAGGAGAACATAGAGGAGAACATGGAGGAGAACATGGAGGAGAACATGGAGAGAGGACGTCTCTAACGTGAGAGGAACGTCGCTGAAGGAGAGGGGAACATAGAGGAGAACATAGAGGAGAACATGGAGGAGAAACATGGAGGAGAACATGGAGGAGAACATGGAGGAGAACATGGAGAGAGGACGTCTCTAACGTGAGAGGAACGTCGCTGAAGGAAAGGGGAACATAGAGGAGAACATGAAGAGAGGACGTCTTCTAACGTGAGAGGAACGTCGCTGAAGGAGAGGGGAAACATGGAGGAGAACATAGAGGAGAACATGGAGGAGAACATGGAGGAGAACATGGAGAGAGGACGTCTCTAACGTGAGAGGAACGTCGCTGAAGGAAAGGGGAACATAGAGGAGAACATGAAGAGAGGACGTCTTTAATGTGAGAGGAACGTCGCTGAAGGAGAGGGGAACATGGAGGAGAACATAGAGGAGAACATGGAGGAGAACATGGAGGAGAAACATGGAGAGAGGACGTCTCTAACGTGAGAGGAACGTCGCTGAAGGAGAGGGGAACATAGAGGAGAACATGAAGAGAGGACGTCTCTTCAGGGACATCGCTGAAGGAAAGGGGAACATAGAGGAGAACATAGAGAGAGGACGTCTCTAACGTGAGAGGAACGTCGATGAGGAGAGGGGAACATGGAGGAGAACATAGAGAGAGGGGAACATAGAGAAAAAGGTGGACATAGAGGAGAACATGGAGGAGAACATAGGAGAGGTGGACATAGAGGAGAACATGGAGGAGAACATAGAGAGAGGTGGACATAGAGGAAAACATGGAGGAGAACATGGAGGAGAACATGGAGGAGAACATAGAGAGAGGTGGACATAGAGGAGAACATGGAGGAGAACATAGAGAGAGGTGGACATAGAGGAGAACATGGAGGAGAACATGGAGGAGAACATGGAGGAGAACATGGAGGAGAACATAGAGAGAGGTGGACATAGAGGAGAACATGGAGGAGAACATGGAGGAGAACATGGAGGAGAACATGGAGGAGAACATGGAGGAGAACATAGGGAGAGGTGTCAGTACGGGTCAAACAGCACAGAGAACCTGCAATGGTGAGGAAAATGTGCAGAATATATTATTAGCATTATAGCCCACGCAGACTTAATGGCTTGGCCAATTTGGAACGTCTCGGAGGGTTTTGGAGGAGGAGGAGGAGGAGGAGGAGGAGGAGGAGGAGGAGGAGGAGGAAGAGGAGGAGGAAGAAGAGGAAGAGGAGGAGGAGGAGGAGGAGGAGGAGGAGGAGGAGGAGGAGGAGGAGGAGGAGGAGGAGGAGGAGGGGGAAAGAAAGCCATGAAGAGAGAGCAGAGCTCCTGTTCTCCGGTCACACAGAACCTGGTGTCTATGTTCTGTACCTGAGTCTCTTGGGAGGCAGTCTGCTGAGAGGCCCGATGAGGTTATTGGTCCGGTTCTCATAGGTTCTCAGAGGGTCTGGAGACGGGAAGTGCCTCAGGGACGGAGACTGAGGAGAAACATGAACAGACAGAGGAGGAGTTGAACAGAGACGTGGACTAACATCATTACATCTGAGCAAAGAAACGCCTTTAGCCTTTAGACTTGGCATATTGATAAAGCCCAAAAGGTGTCTATCGTCACAACAACAACAACAATATATTATTTTTTAGACACTTAAAGACACTTAATATTTAGACACTTAAAGACACTTATTATTAAGACACTTAAAGACACTTAATATTAAGACACTTAAAGACACCTAATATTTAGACACTTAAAGACACTTAATATTTAGACACTTAAAGACACTTAATATTTAGACACTTAAAGACACCTAATATTTAGACACTTAAAGACACTTATTATTAACAGAGACTAAACTTATTATTTAAACACTTTGCTGGTTTTGAATCTGTGTTTTCTCTACGTAAATTAAAAACTAGTTATTTGAGTCAACATTAATAAGGTAATAAAAGGGAGGAGGAGGAATAAGAAGTAATCGAAGAAGAAGAAGAAGAACAACAACAACAACAACAACAGCAGTGTACCTTGGTCTCCTCGGGCTGCTGTCGGTTCATCTCCTCGATGCTCACCGAGCCCGAACTGACAGGAAACAGATATTTATTTATGTCAGACGTGTGTTTAAATAATACTTAAATACTTCATAGAGTTATAAGAGTGAGTGTTAATAACATGATTCACTGCTTTCAGCATCTTCATCAGTCAGGGGAAACTAAGCATTCATGAAAATAACACTCATTGCAAAGATGTTGTGTTTCGCTGCCTCAGCTTTGAGTGGAAATTTAAAAAAACAGGTCGTAAAGTAACTTTTAAAATGACTTCATGATGAAGAAAGGTAATTAAAACAGCATTAATATTAGATAAGTTACTTAAAATAGAGCAATTCATATTCTTGCTAATTGTCAAGAAACACAAGCATTCATTCAAAGGGGCCTTTTTTATTAATATCTTGGGGTCAGAAGACATTTTAAAGAGTGTGTGTGTGTGTGTGTGTGTGTGTGTGTGTGTGTGTGTGTGTGTGTGTGTGTGTGTGTGTGTGTGTGTGTGTGTGTGTGTCTGTGTGTGTGTGCTGCAGAGAGAAGTGCTTACTCATGAATCCTCTCCTCTTCACCAGAAAGAGAAAAAGCTCCAGTTGTTGTGTCTGTAGCCTCCATCTCGTCTGGTCTCTGATCTATCCAGGGCTTCAGGTGAAAGATAACACAGCGTCAGTACACACACACACAACACACAGCGTCAGTACACACACACACACACAGCATCACACACAGTACATTACATTACTTAGACGCTTCTATCCAAAGCGACTTACATACTCAATACTGGGATAATCCCCACAGGAGCAATTTGGGGTGAAGTGTCTCAGGGACACAACGACATGCTGACTGCAGTGGGGTTTGAACCTGTGCTCCCCTGACCCCAACACCAACGCACTAGTCCACTACACACACACACACACACACACACACACCACACACACACACACACACACACACACACCACACACACACACACACACCCACACACACACACACACAACACACACACACACACACACACACACCACACACACACACACACACACACACACCACACACACACACACACACACCACACACACACACACACACACACACACACACACACACACACACACACACACACACACACACACACACACACACACACACACACACACACACACACACCACACACACACACACACACACACACACACACACACACACACACACACACACACACACACACACACACACACACACCTGAAATTAAGCCACTATTCAGGGCTGATCGTTTCAACTACATGTGAAAAAAAGCTGCAGAAGCGTCTATAAACAACAACAATACACTCGTGTCACAGAGCACATTTACTTTTCTTTTTGCAAGATCAATGAATTAAACTGGTGATTTTATTTGTGGTCAATAAGTAGATTGATGAGCCGTGCAATTAACGATTAATTGGTTCATCGTTTGGTCTGTAAAATGTCTGAAAATAGTACAAGATTTCTCAAAGTCTAAAGTGAGTTGTGACACGAGAGTAGGTATTAAAGTACTGCCTTTTTGTAAGACACTACATACTGATATACACCTGAACATCAGCAGGAGAGAACTCTTTAAAGTAGAGACACTACATACTGATATACACCTGAACATCAGCAGGAGAGGACTCTTTAAAGTAGAGACACTACATACTGATATACACCTGAACATCAGCAGGAGAGGACTCTTTAAAGTAGAGACACTACATACTGATATACACCTGAACATCAGCAGGAGAGGACTCTTTAAAGTAGAGACACTACATACTGATATACACCTGAACATCAGCAGGAGAGGACTCTTTAAAGTAGAGACACTACATACTGATATACACCTGAACATCAGCAGGAGAGGACTCTTTAAAGTAGAGACACTACATACTGATATACACCTGAACATCAGCAGGAGAGGACTCTTTAAAGTAGAGACACTACATACTGATATACACCTGAACATCAGCAGGAGAGGACTCTTTAAAGTAGAGACACTACATACTGATATACACCTGAACATCAGCAGGAGAGGACTCTTTAAAGTAGAGACACTACATACTGATATACACCTGAAGATCAGCAGGAGAGGACTCTTTAAAGTAGAGACCCTACATACTGATATACACCTGAACATCAGCAGGAGAGGACTCTTTAAAGTAGAGACACTACATACTGATATACACCTGAACATCAGCAGGAGAGGACTCTTTAAAGTAGAGACACTACATACTGATATACACCAGAACATCAGCAGGAGAGGACTCTTTAAAGTAGAGACACTACATACTGATATACACCTGAACATCAGCAGGAGAGGACTCTTTAAAGTAGAGACACTACATACTGATATACACCTGAACATCAGCAGGAGAGGACTCTTTAAAGTAGAGACACTACATACTGATATACACCTGAACATCAGCAGGAGAGGACTCTTTAAAGTAGAGACACTACATACTGATATACACCTGAACATCAGCAGGAGAGGACTCTTTAAAGTAGAGACACTACATACTGATACACCTGAACATCAGCAGGAGAGGACTCTTTAAAGTAGAGACACTACATACTGATATACACCTGAAGATCAGCAGGAGAGGACTCTTTAAAGTAGAGACACTACATACTGATATACACCTGAACATCAGCAGGAGAGGACTCTTTAAAGTAGAGACCCTACATACTGATATACTGAAAATGGCCCCTTTAACATCTTCTGGATGTTTTTGAGGCCTTGACTTCCTCTTTATTCTCCAGATGAGATGAACTGTGCCACGAATATCAAAAACAACTGCCAAAATAGAAAAACACACAAAGCAAGGATATGAATACGGAAGTTTCCACCTTTAATCTAAGGAAACATAACCCACATTTAGTCAATTAATCTCCCATTTTTAGGAAAGCTCTGCCTTAAACAAAATACAGGCCTTTTGTCACACAAACAGAATTCTTATCAGCCCGATTTCCTCGAAAATCAAATATTAGATGACTTGACTCCAGAGCAAATGAAGCCTGTAATCTCTTCCAGCTAAAACACAGAGACAACCAGATGTCTGTGAGATGTATTATTCCTGCTTCCAGCTCCATAAATCACAATCACTGTCCTGATAATGTTAGTGAGCGGACATTTGGATTCCTGCTCTGCTTTAGCACAACCCTGGATTTCCTGCGGCACAAATCCACGATAGAGACGGACACGATTTATCCAAACAGACTGAGGTGAGAGGACTTTGACTCCTGGTACAAATCCAAACATCTGCCTGTCACTCAAAGCTGCACTCAGGGGAAGTCTAACCCTTATAAAGCATGCTAAAAATGAACAGAATAACACTTAATTTCTAAAAAGGCAATCCTAGGGCTTGTTTCCCCAAAGCTGCATTCGCAAACGAGATCATTTCCTCTTATTTTAGATATTTTAACGCTGCTTATTTGGCGAAGAGGTGAAGAGACGAGCTAACTTGCTTTCAAATAAAGACGTTTAATCCGAGTAAGTAAAAGTTAGAAGGCAATGTTAAGAGAGCACAGACCTACTCCAAGGTTGTTTCCTTAAATGTAAAATACTGTGTGTATCCAGTCCACCAAGGACCCACTCAATTCTGCTTTATCCTTCCCCTAAATATCATGAAACGTGGGCTAGTATTTGTTCCTTTATCCCGCAGACAAACAGAACATACTTATCAACTAACCAACCTCCTTGGTCAGGGTATTAATAATTAATAATACATGTTTTGCCAACTTAAACACTCTGAAACCACGGATACTAACGCCTTGTACAACTCCTACATTTGTCTGTAATATACGAGTGTCGATCATTTGAGAAATTTGACGCTGCCACCGTTTGTCAATAATATTTGTGCAATAAATACCTCTTATACGAGACGGTAAAACATGAAATGAGATTAATGACTCTATTTTTAGACATTTTACTTCGTGCTGACTTGGCTTAGAGGTGAAACTAACACACTATTGCTTTCTATTTGAGGAATATATATGACCTACACTAATAGTGGTTAACACAAGGCAAAACCCTGAAATACCTAACAGGTTCGTCCTCTCCAAAGTAGAAAAATCCAAGTCCAAAACCAACAATGTGTTTATCTGTCTCCTTCCTGACTTCCTGTCTGAGGTCCAAGTCTGATTGTTTCTTCATACTGAAGACGTCAATCTTTTAAAACAGACTATTATGCATAAAGCTGTATGCTTGCTTTCTCACATCGCAGTAGTAAACATCTTATACCAAGATAAGCTGTTCTTCTGTATGTCTATGGGCCGGTGAGCCTGTCAATGACATGTTTTGAATATCCTCAATTATTCGTTTTTTGTAATGCGTAGCCTTAAACTTAAAATGTGAACTAAAGGAGTTTCTTACCAATGGTTTACCAGATAAAGAAAACTGAGGAGTTGGGCATTCGGGGAATCATTTATCCCAGTATTTTATGAACTAAGATGAGTGATCATGCACTTATAGACCTGTTTCTGAAGATAAGAAAGCAATAGCTGAAGGACGGGAAAATGTGACAAGATATAAAAAGGGTTGATCAACATGTGTTACTTTGGAAACACGATTATACCTTACACAAGCTCAGTCAGTTTGTGAAAATATCTGGGGGAGCTTCATGGAGTTTTTGAAATAAACATATTTGTAGTGATGAATAAAGGACAGACATAGACACAGTGTTTTCTGTACTTGTACCTTATTAAGAAATACATATTACACCTAATCAAAGTGAGAGGCTGGAGGAGGGACAACTGAAATAAGATTATAAAAGTTAATTGTGATCTTCAAGATTTCTGTATAATTGCTGTAACGTCTTTAAACTCACATGTTTTAATGATAATGTCTTTATTTTCTTGCCTATGCTTTTAAGGATACACTGGTTAACTGCTGATTCTTATCAATATATTGTTTTGTTACAATTAGGTAAAAAATGCCAGAAACAGCATGACACATTTCTGTTTACAATGACTATTAATGCCAGCCAGCTAATTCTTGAAGCTATGGAGTTAGCATGCTAGTTTGGAGACTAGTAGTGGGTGTCACTTAATGTTTTATTATTTTATTATTTAAGTGTTTATGTGTTGTATATGTGATGTCTAACAGTGAAGCAAAAGGCAGGAAGGCCTGTCTGTCTCCGATGTCTGTTAACCATCATATTGAAGCCTAGCTAACGGTGCTAACTTGAACCTTTCATGACCAAATATTTAGTTTAAAATCAACCGAACCGAGCCGGACCAAAAACCCCCATCCATGTACAATCTTCCCCATCTAAGGCCCGAATATGTGGCACTGTCACCGGCCTGTAAGTGCTAATAACACCCGGCTAGCAGATGATGTTTTAAAAAAAGCCTTATAAAGCTAACGGTAGCCATTTAGCTCCCACTGAGCTCCGTACACTACGGAGCTAACGTTAGCAGCTTAGCTCCCATTGAGCTCCGTACACCATGAAGCTAACGTTAGCCACTTAGCTCCCACTGAGCAACATACAGTATGAAGCTAACGTTAGCCACTTAGCTCCCACTGAGCTACACACTATGAAGCTAACGTTAGCCACTTAGCTCCCACTGAACTCCATCATTTCTACCCTAAAATCTACCTCCTGCAAGCCGAATTCGGAGCTCTGTGTGCGGGTAAAAAATGTCAGATGGTCGATCGGAATGTCACGACTGGGTGTCATGGCGTACCTTCAAAGAGAAAGCTGCGGTTGTGGGCCATGTTTATTCCATTCCTCAGATGATAGAGTTGCTCTCATCGGAGACCCGGGGCAGCGGGTCGGCTCTATGAAGCTGCCGGGACTGGAGCTCCGATCCTCGGCTAGAAAGGCACCACAACAACGGCCAAACCGGAGGTCTGACAACTGAGCCTTCAGAATAAAAGCTCAAAGTGTCAAGTGTATTTCACACAAACATTCTCTATAAGATAAGAAAAGATAAGATGGTCCTTCATTGATTGATAGGGTGTCATAGCAGCAACAGGATAAGACAGCAACACAGATAGTACACATGAGAATATACACATGGGACAATAAGAATACAAATAAAATAAGGATAAATATGTAGTTAGAAGAGTCAGAAGAAGTGCTAAGTAGCATAACATGGAAGTACTCAAGTAAAGTACAAGTACCCTAAACGTGTAGTTGAATACAGTACTTTGGTAAATGTACTTAGTTACTTTACACCCTGTTAATTACTATATGTACAACTAAAGCGTCACCATGCTTTTATTTTGAAGGTTATTTCCGGAATTCCATTGTTTTGATCAACTTTATATTTTGACAGACATTAATGCTGCTTTTTAGATGCATACATGTTAGTATATTCAATAAGTACATACTGAAACACACTGGAGAGTATGTATAATATAAATAAAGTTAAAAAAGCTCATAAACGATGTCATATTCTCATGGAATGTAAATATTACAAGAGATAATAGATTCTAATGTGCACGATTACTCCACTACAAGTATTTAATCCCTTTAGTTACTTCACAGATGTGGATGAATGATGTGAAATATAATCAAGTGTTAAATCAGACATAGTTCCACCTGGAGTAAATCCACAAGCTACCCTGCAGTATACAAAGTCATTCAAACTAGCTGCACCTTTACAGCTTTGAGAACACTTTCATGATCAATCATTATAAAACATATCATATATTATTCTGAAATGGACCAATCTGCACAATGACTACTTTACTGTCGCTACTTTCACTATTTTGATGAGATACTTTTTCTACTTTTACTTGAGGAACATTTTGAATGCAGGACTTTACTGTAACAGAGTATTCTACACTCTGGTACTTCTACTTTTACTCAAGTACAAGATCTGAGTACTTCTACTTTGACTCAACTACAAGATCTGAGTACTTCTACTTTTACTCAAGTACAAGATCTGAGTACTTCTACTTTTACTCAAGAACAAGACCTGAGTACTTCTACTTTACTCAAGTACAAGACCTGAGTACTTCTACTTTTACTCAAGTACAAGATCTGAGTACTTCTACTTTTACTGAGTACAAGATCTGAGTACTTCTACTTTTACTCAAGTACAAGATCTGAGTACTTCTACTTTTACTCAGTACAAGATCTGAGTACTTCTACTTTTACTCACGTACAATATCTGAGTACTTCTACTTTTACTGAGTACAAGATCTGAGTACTTCTACTTTTAGTCAAGTACAATATCTGAGTACTTCTACTTTTACTGAGTACAAGACCTGAGTACTTCTACTTTTAGTCAAGTACAATATCTGAGTACTTCTACTTTTACTGAGTACAAGACCTGAGTACTTCTACTTTTAGTCAAGTACAATATCTGAGTACTTCTACTTTTACTGAGTACAAGACCTGAGTACTTTACTTTTAGTCAAGTACAATATCTGAGTACTTCTACTTTACTCAAGTACAAGATCTGAGTACTTCTACTTTTACTCAAGTACAAGACTGAGTACTTCTACTTTTAGTCAAGTACAATATCTGAGTACTCTACTTTTACTCAAGTACAATATCTGAGTACATCTACTTTTACTAAAGTACACGATCTAATTACTTCTACTTTTACTCAAGTACACGATCTGAGTACTTCTACTACCTCTGGTTATCATACTTCTTCTTCTTCTGCAGTTTCATGAAGGGACGATGATGAGAGGTAGATGGCGATGTTTCCCATTAAAATAAATAGTCCCATCAGCACCATGATGTCACTAAAACTGAATGCACTGACATAATGGATATTTAAAAACAGCTGATATCCATAAATGTTACTGAATATAAAATGGCCTCTGCAGACCGTTAACATGCACTAAAATCTATAGAACACACGACAGGAGAGGGAACACCACAGAAGAAGAATAGAGCCTCTTCTCTTTCAGAATCTCTTATTTTTTTTGGATCAAATGGAAGTACATTTGCATTTAAAACACTTTTAATCAGGAGGAAGAGGAGGAGGAAGAGGAGGAGGAGGAGGAAGAAGAGGAAGAAGAGGAGGAAGAAGAAGAGGAGGAGGAAGAGGAGGAGGGGAAGAAGAGGAAGGAGGAGGAGGAGCTGGTTGTCAGCTGTTGTGTTTTAAAGCGTTGGTCAGTTCAGCTGCTAACCAGACTGAGAGCACATGTCAAAAATAGAGCAGAGTCACTGAGGAAGAGGAGGAGGAAGAAGAGGAGGAGGAAGAGGAAGAGGAGGAACTGGTTTTATTCACTGGGAGCTCACTGAACACACTGCTCAGAGGAGAAGACAGTGAACAGGAATTTAAAAGAGAAAATATTTCAGTACCGGAGAATTATTGGGACTGAAAATCTGTGCCCTCTGATTGGCTGAGAGCAGGTAAGAGAAGCTGATGTCATCACTAACAGCTGATTGTAGTCTTATTATAAACACACACTTCATTCATTAACATATGTTAAACAAAGTTTAGTTGTTGGTGGAAAAACGTCTCTTGTGGGAATATGCAGTTCGAAGTCTGTAGAACAATAATCATTTAAAAAAACGTGATCATTACAAAAACTATTCTGATCAATTCAATCAATAAATTACACATAAAAAAAGCTGACCAAATGATTTGCTAATGTGATTTGTCGATTCACATAATTGTATTTCATTCATCAAATGTAAAATTCTAAATGTTAATTAATAACAGCTTCAAGTTAAAAAGTCATTTCTTACAACAATAAAAGAACAGTATATTTTTTTAAGACTTATAACATATATTCCAATTATCAAATTCACTTTGAGCTTAAAGCAAAATAGGACAATAATAAATAAATTGAAGATTGTTTGTGTTTTAGCAAAATTAATAATATGATAATAGATTCATTTTACTGGTGGAAAAAGTACTCAGATATTGTACTTAGTAAAAGTAGAAGTACTCAGATCTAGTACTTGAGTAAAAGTAGAAGTACTCAGATCTTGTACTTGAGTAAAAGTAGAAGTACTCAGATCTTGTACTTGAGTAAAAGTAGAAGTACTCAGATCTTGTTCTTGAGTAAAAGTAGAAGTACTCAGATCTTGTTCTTGAGTAAAAGTAGAAGTACTCAGGTCTTGTACTTGAGTAAAAGTAGAAGTACTCAGGTCTTGTACTTGAGTAAAAGTAGAAGTACTCAGATCTTGTACTTGAGTAAAAGTAGAAGTACTCAGATATTGTACTTAGTAAAAGTAGAAGTACTCAGACCTGGTACTTGAGTAAAAGTAGAAGTACTCAGATCTGGTACTTGATTAAAAGTAGAAGTACTCAGGTCTTGTACTGAGTAAAAGTAGAAGTACTCAGATCTTGAGTAAAAGTAGAAGTACTCAGATATTGTACTTAGTAAAAGTAGAAGTATTCAGGTCTTGTACTTGAGTAAAAGTAGAAGTACGCAGATCTGTACTTGAGTAAAAGTAGAAGTACGCAGATCTTGTACTTAGTAAAAGTAGAAGTACTCAGATATTGTACTTAGTAAAAGTAGAAGTACTCAGATATTGTACTTAGTAAAAGTAGAAGTATTCAGGTCTTGTACTTGAGTAAAAGTAGAAGTACTCAGATCTTGTACTTGAGTAAAAGTAGAAGTACTCAGATCTTGTACTTGAGTAAAAGTAGAAGTACTCAGATCTTGTACTTGAGTAAAAGTAGAAGTACTCAGATCTTGTACTTGAGTAAAAGTAGAAGTACCAGAGTGTAGGAATACTCTGTTACAGTAAAAGTCCTTCATTCAAAATGTTCCTCAAGTGAAAGTAGAAAAGTATTCTCATCAAAATATAGTGAAAGTAGCGACAGTAAAAGTAGTCATTGTGCAGATTGGTCCATTTCAGAATAATATATATGATATGTTTATAATGATTGATCATGAAAGTGTTCTCAAAGCTGGTAAAGGTGCAGCTAGTCTGAATGACTTTGTATACTGCAGGGTAGCTTGTGGATTTACTCCAGGTGGAACTAAAGTCTGATTTAACACTTGGTTATATTTCACATCATTCATCCACATCTGTGAAGTAACTAAGGGATTAAATACATGTCAAAGTACACCATGTACCTCTGAACTGCAGTGAAGTACAAAGTACCTCAAATTGTACTTAAGTAAAGTACTTGAGTAGATCTACTTAGTTACTTTACACCACTGGGTTTATTCATATAGAAAACCTAAAATCCAGAGTTTCTCAGTAAAATCAGTTTAATACCTCACATCCTCTAAATATTGAGCTTCAATGTGGAGAAAAACAACCAAAAGAATCAAGCGAGGAAAAACACACATGGTTTACACACAGAAACAGCAAGTACACGATGACTGTTTAAGTCCATAAAACGTGTTATTAAGTGAATATAAAGTGTAATAAGTCAAGGAGATCTGGACGATAAGCAGAGGGCAAAGTACACACATCCTTAATCAAGTAGAAGTACAGATACTCGTGTTTAAAAATACTCTGGTAAAAGTAGAAGTACTGACTAAACTTCTTTACTCAAGTAAAGTAAAGAGGCTTTGAAATGTACTTCAGTAAAAAGTACCCATAACTAGCAGCTGTTTTAAAGAGTACCTGACCTCCCTTTATATTAATAGAACAATAATGTCATTGTTAGCTAATGAATGTTTCCATGCTGAACAACGGCAACATGACAACGTTTTCATTGGTCCCTCTTCTTTAGAGAAGACCAGGAAATGATGGATACACGGATCGTGTTCAAATCAATAGGCACGCAATGACTCTAAATAATAATGATCACGCCACCAAACACACATTCAGACTAAAGGAACCAGCCTGTTTGGAACATGGAAGAAGTAGAAAGTACAGGTATTTGGGTTCAACATGTAAGAAGTAGAAAGTACAGGTATTTGGGTTCAACATGTAAGAAGTAGAAAGTACAGGTATTTGGGTTCAACATGTAAGAAGTAGAAAGTACAGGTATTTGGGTTCAACATGTAAGAAGTAGAAAGTACAGGTATTTGGGTTCAACATGTAAGAAGTAGAAAGTACAGGTATTTGGTTCAACATGTAAGAAGTAGAAAGTACAGGTATTTGGTTCAACATGTAAGAAGTAGAAAGTACAGGTATTTGGTTCAACATGTAAGAAGTAGAAAGTACAGGTATTTGGGTTCAACATGTAAGAAGTAGAAAGTACAGGTATTTGGGTTCAACATGTAAGAAGTAGAAAGTACAGGTATTTGGTTCAACATGTAAGAAGTAGAAAGTACAGGTATTTGGGTTCAACATGTAAGAAGTAGAAAGTACAGGTATTTGGGTTCAACATGTAAGAAGTAGAAAGTACAGGTATTTGGGTTCAACATGTAAGAAGTAGAAAGTACAGGTATTTGGTTCAACATGTAAGAAGTAGAAAGTACAGGTATTTGGGTTCAACATGTAAGAAGTAGAAAGTACAGGTATTTGGTTCAACATGTAAGAAGTAGAAAGTACAGGTATTTGGGTTCAACATGTAAGAAGTAGAAAGTACAGGTATTTGGTTCAACATGTAAGAAGTAGAAAGTACAGGTATTTGGGTTCAACATGTAAGAAGTAGAAAGTACAGGTATTTGGGTTCAACATGTAAGAAGTAGAAAGTACAGGTATTTGGTTCAACATGTAAGAAGTAGAAAGTACAGGTATTTGGGTTCAACATGTAAGAAGTAGAAAGTACAGGTATTTGGGTTCAACATGTAAGAAGTAGAAAGTACAGGTATTTGGGTTCAACATGTAAGAAGTAGAAAGTACAGGTATTTGGGTTCAACATGTAAGAAGTAGAAAGTACAGGTATTTGGGTTCAACATGTAAGAAGTAGAAAGTACAGGTATTTGGGTTCAACATGTAAGAAGTAGAAAGTACAGGTATTTGGGTTCAAATGTAAGAAGTAGAAAGTACAGGTATTTGGGTTCAAATGTAAGAAGTAGAAAGTACAGGTATTTGTGTTCAACATGTAAGAAGTAGAAAGTACAGGTATTTGTTCAAATGTAAGAAGTAGAAAGTACAGGTATTTGTGTTCAACATGTAGAAGTAGAAAGTACAGGTATTTGTGTTCAAACTGTAAGTAGAAGTACAGGTATTTGGGTTCAAAATGTAAGAAGTCAAAGTAAAAAGTGGTCAGAAAATAAGTAGTGGAGTAAAGTACTGATACCAGAAACATGTAGGCTACTGAAGTACAGTAACAATGTATTTTTACTCCACTACTTCCCACCTCTGACGATAAGGGGCAACATGCTGTCCGTCAGGAACAAAGGTGTTTTTTTGAGTCTAAAAGTGACTCATGAGTCTCTGCATTCATGAGTCAGAGTCAGAGAGTTATGACTCCCTTCATCCACAGCGAAGTGAACGCTTGTTTCAGGAAGCATTAGAGGACATTAACTTAATAGATCTTTAACCAGAAAGCTCTGCGGGGAACTTTCTGTGATCTGTAGCTGCAGAAAACACAGAGAGCATGAAGTAATGGAGACAGAATAGCATTTCAAAAACATTACGAAGCACTGCGGGGGAAATTCATCTGATCTAAGAGAGTCGGTTGGGTTTAAAGTACTCGGTAAGGATTAGAGAGACTTCAGGGTTTTGGTTTTAAAAAGTTCTTTGTTACGGGAAGAGGTTCCTTTTTCATTACGGTTACACATCATTGCTAATTTAAGGCTTTGTTTGACCCATAAAGTGTCAATCTTACAAAATTGTTGTGTTTTTAGTTGAAAAAATGTGTTTTTCGTTGTTTTTCGACCAAATTGTGTTATTTTTGTTGAGAAAGAAGTAAACAGATGGCTGATGCTTTGTTCTTCATGCTCCCCTGAGGATGAATTAGAATTAATGTTTTCCTGTTTTCTAGAAAGCCTTGTTTTTGACATCTGGTCGCTTGAATACATCTTTCTACACTTTTTGAATGTTTTAATTATTGGGTATTTCTCTGGTGTTTCTGTTGGGATTAAGGTCGTGTAGTTTAGAACATATTTTTAGACATTTAGTGACTGTACAAAACAAAGAGAGCGACTGTAATGTTAAATATGGAAAATCTGACCATTTGATCCACGTTAAATCCAAACAGAGGAGTTGTGTTATTTTACCCAGCATGCTTTGCTCTGCCCAAATCTCCAGGGACCCTCCTCTCCATTAATAACCCTCCAAAGTTATTTTAAATCCTAGTTTCTGGGAGGCAGATATGGGATTGTTTTTTAACCAAAAACACACAAAGCTCAGCAAAAATCTGTCATTTTATCCAACGTAACCTGATTCTGAAAAGAGGCGTTATGGGATGCTCACTTTTGGTGGATTTAGAGGAAATTACTTGACTAGTTATTTTGTCAGAATTTCACTTTTTCTCAGAATTTCACTTTTTTCTCAGATTTGACATTTTTACTTGAAATGTCACTTTTTTCTCATAATTTGATTTTTTTCTCAGATTTCGACTTTTTTCTCAGATGTCACTTTATTGTCAGAATCAAAACATTTTACTCGAAATGTCGCTTATTACTCAGAATTTGAATTTTTTCAAGTATTTGACTTTTTCTCAGAATTTGTCTTTTTTCTATTTCAATGTAAATACTGCTATTATTTTTTTATGTTATTATAGTTTTCTTAAAATTGTTTTCTATCTGTGTTTTTAAGAAGAAGAGATTGACCTTTATTATTTATTTACATTTTTGTTTTACTTTTATGTTTGCACCACGACATCAAGTCAAATTCCTCGTACGTGTCAACAAACCTGGTGATAAACCTGATTCTGTTTCTGTTTCTGAAAAGTTGAGTTTATTTTCTATTTCAGCCGTTTATATCGGTCTAATTTATGAATTTAGGAGATCAGCTGCCGGCCAACAAACCTCTGATTGGGTTTTATTTATGATCCAGATCAGGGGACTTTCCATCAGTTGTTACGAATCCTTTAGGGACGTTTAAAAGAACCAAATTATATGATTTTTACTCAGGACATTATGTGAACAGAAATGTTGTGTTTGGGTATCCAATGGTTCATCACCACAACAGAAAATCTACTTTTTTAAGACGATCCCCAGAGAACTTTTAATTCCTCCGGTGAGCCTTAGTGACTTTTTGTCTCCGGGACAAATACGTCATTTCGACTCCAGCCAAAGTTAGGAAGTTGTCACTGTGAAGATTTTTAAAGGGTCTTTATTAAGATGAGAGAAAATGTTCCTGCTTCTCTCTCTTTATTACCTCAGATTGTAGAGTCTATGAGGAAATGTTCCTACTTCTCTCTCTCTTTATTACCTCAGATTGTATAGAAGTCTGAGGAAATGTTCCTACTTCTCTCTTTATTACCTCAGATTGTATAGAGAAGTCTATGAGGAAATGTTCCTACTTCTCTCTCTCTTATTACCTCAGATTGTAGAGAAGTCTATGAGGAAATGTTCCTACTTCTCTCTCTCTCTTATTACCTCAGATTGTAGAGAAGTCTATGAGGAAATGTTCCTACTTCTCTCTCTTTTATTACCTCAGATTGTATAGAAGTCTATGAGGAAATGTTCCTACTTCTCTCTCTCTTTAGTACCTCAGATTGTATCGAAGTCTATGAGGAAATGTTCCTACTTCTCTCTCTCTTTATTACCTCAGATTGTATAGAAGTCTATGAGGAAATGTTCCTACTTCTCTCTTTATTACCTCAGATTGTATAGAAGTCTATGAGGAAATGTTCCTACTTCTCTCTCTCTATTACCTCAGATTGTAGAGAAGTCTATGAGGAAATGTTCCTACTTCTCTCTCTCTTTATTACCTCAGATTGTATAGAAGTCTATGAGGAAATGTTCCTACTTCTCTCTCTCTTTATTACCTCAGATTGTAGAGAAGTCTATGAGGAAATGTTCCTACTTCTCTCTCTCTTTATTACCTCAGATTGTATAGAAGTCTATGAGGAAATGTTCCTACTTCTCTCTCTCTTATTACCTCAGATTGTATAGAAGTCTATGAGGAAATGTTCCTACTTCTCTCTCTCTTTATTACCTCAGATTGTAGAGAAGTCTATGAGGAAATGTTCCTACTTCTCTCTCTCTTTATTACCTCAGATTGTAGAGAAGTCTTGAGGAAATGTTCCTACTTCTCTCTCTCTTATTACCTCAGATTGTATAGAAGTCTATGAGGAAATGTTCCTACTTCTCTCTCTCTTTATTACCTCAGATTGTATAGAAGTCTATGAGGAAATGTTCCTACTTCTCTCTCTCTATTACCTCAGATTGTAGAGAAGTCTATGAGGAAATGTTCCTGCTTCTCTCTCTCTTATTACCTCAGATTGTAGAAGTCTATGAGGAAATGTTCCTACTTCTCTCTCTCTTTATTACCTCAGATTGTATAGAAGTCTATGAGGAAATGTTCCTACTTCTCTCTCTCTTATTACCTCAGATTGTATAGAAGTCTATGAGGAAATGTTCCTACTTCTCTCTCTCTCTTTATTACCTCAGATTGTAGAGAAGTCTATGAGGAAATGTTCCTACTTCTCTCTCTCTGTATTACCTCAGATTGTATAGAAGTCATGAGGAAATGTTCCTACTTCTCTCTCTCTTTATTACCTCAGATTGTATAGAAGTCTATGAGGAAATGTTCCTACTTCTCTCTCTCTTATTACCTCAGATTGTAGAAGTCTATGAGGAAATGTTCCTACTTCTCTCTCTCTATTACCTCAGATTGTATAGAAGTCTATGAGGAAATGTTCCTACTTCTCTCTCTCTTATTACCTCAGATTGTATAGAAGTCTATGAGGAAATGTTCCTACTTCTCTCTCTCTTTATTACCTCAGATTGTAGAAGTCTATGAGGAAATGTTCCTACTTCTCTCTCTCTTTATTACCTCAGATTGTAGAGAAGTCTATGAAAATGTTCCTACTTCTCTCTCTCTTATTACCTCAGATTGTATAGAAGTCTATGAGGAAATGTTCCTACTTCTCTCTCTCTTTATTACCTCAGATTGTATAGAAGTCTATGAGGAAATGTTCCTACTTCTCTCTCTCTTTATTACCTCAGATTGTAGAGAAGTCTATGAGGAAATGTTCCTACTTCTCTCTCTCTTTATTACCTCAGATTGTAGAGAAGTCATGAGGAAATGTTCCTACTTCTCTCTCTTTATTACCTCAGATTGTAGAGAAGTCTATGAGAAATGTTCCTACTCTCTCTCTCTTTATTACCTCAGATTGTAGAAGTCTATGAGGAAATGTTCCTACTTCTCTCTCTCTATTACCTGATTGTAGAGAAGTCTATGAGGAAATGTTCCTACTTCTCTCTCTCTCTATTACCTCAAATTGTAGAAGTCTATGAGGAAATGTTCCTACTTCTCTCTCTCTTTATTACCTCAGATTGTATAGAAGTCTATGAGGAAACGTTCCTACTTCTCTCTCTCTTTATTACCTCAGATTGTAGAGTCTATGAGGAAATGTTCCTACTTCTCTCTCTCTTTATTACCTCAGATTGTAGAGAAGTCTATGAGAAAATGTTCCTACTTCTCTCTCTCTTATTACCTCAATTGTTAGAAGTCTATGAGGAAATGTTCCTTCTTCTCTCTCTCTTATTACCTCAGATTGTAGAGAAGTCTATGAGGAAATGTTCCTACTTCTCTCTCTTTATTACCTCAGATTGTAGAGAAGTCTATGAGGAAATGTTCCTACTTCTCTCTCTCTTATTACCTCAGATTGTATAGAAGTCTATGAGGAAATGTTCCTACTTCTCTCTCTCTTTATTACCTCAGATTGTATAGAAGTCTATGAGGAAATGTTCCTACTTCTCTCTCTCTTTATTACCTCAGATTGTAGAGAAGTCTATGAGGAAATGTTCCTACTTCTCTCTCTCTATTACCTCAGATTGTAGAGAAGTCTATGAGGAAATGTTCCTACTTCTCTCTCTCTTTATTACCTCAGATTGTAGAGTCTATGAGAAAATGTTCCTACTTCTCTCTCTCTTATTACCTCAGATTGTAGAGAAGTCTATGAGGAAATGTTCCTACTTCTCTCTCTCTTTATTACCTCAGATTGTAGAGAAGTCAATGAGGAAATGTTCCTACTTCTCTCTCTCTTTATTACCTCAGATTGTAGAGAAGTCTATGAGGAAATGTTCCTACTTCTCTCTCTCTTTATTACCTCAGATTGTATAGAAGTCTATGAGGAAATGTTCCTACTTCTCTCTCTTGATTCATTACCTCAGAGAACATTTTCCTGATGAGTTTATGTTCTCAATCTCTAGCTTCCAATCTTCTTCAACACAGCATGATGTTTAATTTGTAAATGATGGTTACCCAAAATGCTGTAGTCCACAAACCAATGGGTGACATCATGGTGACTAAAACCACTTCTTATATACAGTGTATTTCTAACAAAGAGGGCGTAACCTGCTGTTTACTCAATTACTTTTAGATGGGCAGTTGTATAATGACTAGCTACTGTAAATTGTTGTGATTTAACGACATTCTTCTTTCTTTTTTTAGCGTTTCTACAGGCAGTTTAGCAGCATTACCCCCATCTTAAAGTAGAAGTGACTGCAGGAAAACCAAAACTACATGACATTGTCCATCATCTAGCAGCTCAAGCTTTTATCCAAAGTGACTTATAAGAGCAATCTACAATGGAGATAAACAAACTTTGAACAGCTAAGTGCATTAGCTTAGCCAAACCAAGTGCTGATGGGATTTAAATGCTTATAAAACAGATAAAATATGTTCAGACCTACAGTAGTCCTTTGGGGTTGACCCTCAATAATGATATATGAACAATTATAGAAGTGAGACAAATAAATTAAACAAAAACTACATTTTGTGGGGTCTAAGTTAGCTTCAGTTCTCCTCGTCATAGATTCTCCAAGTTTCTAAAGGCATTTTTCAATAACATATTCGCTCATTTGTTGTCTCTAAATGTCCCGCAGGTGTTCACTGAGATTCAAGAAACACTAACATTGGCATCTTATTAAAAAAAGACTGATGGAGATACAAACTCAGAACAGCTTGATTCTTGCAAGTGCATTAGCTTAGCCAAACCAAGTGCTGATGGGATTCAAATGCTTATAAAACAGATAAAAGTATATTCAGACCTGCAGTAGTCCTTTGGGGTTGACCATCGATAATGATATATATGAACAATTATAGAAGTGTGACAAATAATTAAAAAAAACTACATTATGTGGGGTCTAAGTTAGCCTCCAGAACAGCATCAGTTCTTGAGTTTCTCCAAGTTTCTAAAGGCATTTTTTCAAAACCATATTCGCTCATTTGTTGTCTCTAAATGTCCCGCAGGTGTTCACTGTGATTTAAGAAACACTAACAATGGCATCTTATTAGAAAGTTGCAGATTATGACTTAAACTGCTACAGTTTTCTGAAGGCCGGTGAAGGCCGGTGGTGAAGGCCGGATGATAAGACTGGAGTCATGAAATCATTCTGTTAGTTCAGTTATCTCTGAGGGAGGTTTTTGGTTTCACATCTGAGTCTGTTCCCCTGACAGAATAACACAGATATCCTATCCATAGTTTCTATGTTGACGCTTGATTTTAGCTTAAATTCAGCAGATTCCTTTGTTTCCTGTTCTACATTGTTAACTGTTTCTGCTTTTAATGTAACTTTAATGTCAATCTTACTCAGTTTGTGTTTACAGACAGAGAGATCAAATGACGTTTCCAACAATCCCGAATGTAAAACTTATACAGTATACAGATATGTATAACATATCTTAATGTGCTTGGATTGGAGTGATTTCATGCTTTCTGTCTGCATTGGTTTCTGTGATGGGAATCTTCTGAGCCACTTATGGGATGCCCCGGTCTCATTCTGAGTCAT
The DNA here is from genome assembly GCA_011823955.1 of Dissostichus mawsoni. Classification (NCBI taxonomy): domain Eukaryota; kingdom Metazoa; phylum Chordata; class Actinopteri; order Perciformes; family Nototheniidae; genus Dissostichus; species Dissostichus mawsoni. The sequence continues at coordinate 27,394,987 of JAAKFY010000011.1, forward strand.
TTTACAAACCAGTGCAATGCTCCAGAGTTTGTGGGCAGACCTCAAACCGCTGGAGATTCATCATCGCTCGATGGCTCGTAAAAACGTAAAGACGACGTAAGAAAGCAGCGGTCTGTTGCTCTCATGATATCCTGACTTTACTTTAAAACATGTAATCCGTAACAATAACTAGAGACATGTCAAAAAATATAATCAGTAACATAATCTGAGTCTCAAAACATAAAAGTAACCTGATTACTTTCTTTGGATTACCTCAATATCAAATGCAATGCGATAAAAACTAAATAAATAACAGTAAGATGTTTTTTAGTGAAGTGTAACCTTAGAAAAGGAGATTTATTTCATATAAAGATGTAGGAATAGTAATAGTTTACAAATGCTGTTTTAGCTTCATCCGTTCATTAAAAGCAAGCTGTGTTTTATGTTTTAGATCAGGCGTCCACCGACTGCATTACAAATAAAGAAGAAAAAGTAAATATAAACCATAAAGGAAATTCACCAACCTTTTCATATATCCATCGTTATTTCTAAATGTATTTAGTATGTATGTAACACTGTAATCTACGGAAGAGGATTAGCGACACATGAGAAAATAATTTTGGGATGGGACAAAATATATATTTTTTTTAGTATTCTGACTTTAATCTAAGAAATCCGATTTTAGTCTCATAATTCTGAGTTACAGGTCTCCTATCAGGCAAAATGCACTTTTTGATGTCTTTTCTACATCACCATGTGTCCCCGGTGTGTCCCCGGTGTGTCAGGAAACCCACAAACCCTCTCTCTTTTCCTCCGTACCCACATCTCTAAAAACGGGGGAACAACGGAGCTGATCCAGATTTCCCGCCGATATGACGTAAATTACATCATATCGGATGGCACCCACGTGGTGGACCCACGGCACTATCAGAGACGTTGCTATCAGAAACAATGCCCGACGTGTTATGGACGTAATATGGTCTTTGTTTACATAAGCAAGCATCGCTAACCCTCAGAGCTAACCTGTACTGGAGAGCATGTGTGTGAAGAAGCAGGAAATAAAAAGGAACTCACCTTGTGGTATAACCGGCATGAGAGAAAGCCTTTGAGCTCCATACTGTTGCAGAGAGAATCCTTGATAATCCATGATATGGCGTTTCATCACGGCAGTATTTAGTTTAGACAGTAGCTGCCGGGTCCCGCATGAGCTCAGACCCCTCCTCTTTAAAGCTTTATACCCAGAATCAGCCCTTTAGAAACAGGAAGTGAAATAGAGGGATATGAGCAGGGGTGCACATAACTTTCTCAGTGAGGTACTCAGATGAGTACCTGGAGTCAGTGTTTGGTACTCCAACTTCTGACTCCACTCAAAGTGATTTGATCAAGCCTCCCTCTGATCGCGAAGGTCAACGGGGGGGGGGGGGGGTGCTAGTGGAGTACTTCGTGACCACAGAGCGTGAACGTTGTGATCAGCTGTTCTAGCGCAGTTCTCCAGTGAAGAGGGGGAGTCTCCCTCCGCAGCCGGCGTAATTTTGGCACAATTCCGTTGTACAGACCGACGTTAACAGCAGCCCTGTCTGTGCACACGGAGACCGACTCTGTCGTCCGGTGATCTAACTGCCTTCTGGAAAAGCTTCACAAGTACGTCGGTACGCAAATGCGCTTTGTGACACAAGTGACGGTACGCATTTCAGATTGTTGCCGCGCATGCGTACCTGCGTACCAGTTATGTGCACCCCTGGATATGAGGCATGGCTAGAATGGGGGATCTGTTTGGAATTTGGAGCAAAACACTTCATAGACATGTTTTTTATATATTTGTATATATCTGAGACCTCTGCTGTTGCCTAAAGATAGCATGAGAGGTGACTTTAAATCTCAGAACCCAATAGAAATATAAGTTGATTGTGAAAGAGGAACAATCGGACAAATAAACACTAAGAAGGGCCAAATTACACCTAACTCAATTTAAAAGTACGATATTATTTACATTAGGTTTGCAATGTGACCTTTCTTTAGGGTACTGATCTCTCTCTCTCTCTCTCTCCTCTCTCTCTCTTCTCTCTCTCCTCTCTCTCTCTCTCTCTCTCTCTCTCTCTCTCTCTCTCTCTCTCTCTCTCTCTCTCTCTCTCTCTCTCTCTCCTCTCTCTCTCTCTCTCTCCTCTCTCTCTCTATCTCTCTCTCTCTCTCTCTCTCTCTCTCTCTCTCTCTCTGCTGTATGAGGGAAATGACCTCATGCCGTCTGTATTTCAGAGGCATGTGAGACTTTGGGAATGATGTCAGCTGCTCAGCGCTGATTACAGATCTGCACAAACCAGACTTTTCTCAGACCACGATTCAAACCACCATGAGGGAAAAAACCACATAAACAACACCTTTTTATAATGGGAGCAACTGAGGGTGTCTAGATATGTTGTGTGTGTTAAAGGCACTAGTTGTAGTCAAACACTGTTAGTTTACTCCCAACGCATCAGGTCCTGTCTTTTTGATTTTGTAGCCCCGCCCTGATTGCTGCCTGATTGATCCCTGATTGATCCTTGATTGATCCCACCTGTTTCCCATCACCCTGTGAGTGTATTTATACCTGAGTTTCTCCAGTTGTTCCTGTCAGGTTGTTGTTGTTGATATTTGGAGTCCATGTGTTCATCTCTGCGTTAATCCTGGATCTACTTCCTGTCTTCCTTCCGCCATGCTGGTTTGTCGTTGTTTTTGTCTCATCATCTTGACTTTAATCTCATAATTCTCACTTTTTTCTTTCTGGTTTGTCGTTGTTTTTGTTTTGTTTTTCTTGTGTTTTGTATTACCTCCGTGTTTCTCACCTGTGTTTCTACAGCTCTATGGTAGTTGAAGCTTACTTTAGATACTACAACCTGTTGGTGTACAAAAAGTTGTATAACTTCATTAATTGTAGGAACCTTTAACTCCCAATTCATCTTCATATTGTAAACTAACAACGCAACAAACCAGTATTTCCAACCCCCCCCCGCCCCCCATCATATTTAAAGGTGCTCCGTCTTTAATTTAAATATAGCAGCAGTTTTACTGACGTGGTCGTCACGTGCCGTTTAGCAGCGATTATGATCTATTCTGGATGCGTTATGGCGTGCTAAAGATGATTGTAATGTGAGACTGCGGTGACATTTAAGCCTGAACTAAGTGTCACTATTTCTATCCCTGGTGCTCCATCACCTGATAGCAGAGAAGGTAGAAGTACACACATCCTTTACTCAAGTAGACGTACAGATAATCGTGTTTAAAAATACTCTGGTGAAAGTAGAAGTACTGACTAAACTTCTTTACTCAAGTAGAAGTAAAGAAGTATGGGCTTTGAAATGTACTTAAAGGTGGGGGTAATTCACTTAAGAAACACTTGTTGTTATATTCCATGGAATGCTCTTAACATCCCGATAGCAATGAATACATTAAATGCTTTGACAATAAATACATAAAAACATGTCATCTGTGGAAGCCGTGGTGCTGTAAAAAGCACGACCAATCATCTGAGCCGGCCCGGGTCAGATGACTGGATGGCCTACCTGCCTGTCAGCCTTCCATCTGTGCACAAACTGATCTCGTGCCCTCATTGGTCATGTCTGCGTCCGTGTGTGTTGGAGGAGGGGCTCTGTGAGGAAGTCTGAAGGAAGGGGCAGATTTGTTCGGTTGTGTATTTTCAGATTCTAGCGCACTCGAGCTGCTTTCTCCAAAATTACCTACCCCACCTTTAAGTAGAAAGTACCCATAACTAGCAGCTGTTTTAAAGAGTACCTGACCTCCCTTTATATTAATAGAACAATAATGTCATTGTTAGCTAATGAATGTTTCCATGCTGAACAACGGCAACATGACAACGTTTCCATTGGTCCCTCTTCTTTAGAGAAGACCAGGAAATGATGGATACACGGATCGTGTTCAAATCAATAGGCACGCAATGACTCTAAATAATAATGATCACGCCACCAAACTCTACTGGTTTCCTGCAACTTGATGCAGATTGGGCTTTTTATTTTTATATATTCTACTATTTCAACAGTTTATACATCCGGAAAACAAACAACACTAGTAGAAGCATTGGGTCGGAAAGCAACGTTTACACAGAGGAAGCTCCTGTTAGTCATCCAGCTGCAGGATAAGAACAAAAAGATAATTCCGTAATCAAACACGCACGCAGATAAACTAAATTCTATATATAAATACACATATTTACACATATACATACATACACCTATTTCCAGAGTGAAAATAAAATAATAGAGTAAAACAAAATACAAAAAAAAAATTCCTACAAGCCCACGTTCAGATAACAAGTTTCATTTCTCATCCTATTTTTATATAAACTATGATAATTAAGATCATTATGATAATAGTCATTATAATTATTATAGTATTTATAATTATTATCATTATTGTTATTATCATTATCATATATCCATATAATCTTTTTAAATCTATTTTTAAGTTAATCCAAAGATACAATGACCGGGGAAAAAATAAATAAATAAAAAATCAAAAATCAAAAAAAGACAAAACCATTTTTGGTTAGTTAGAGTATTCTGCTCATAATTTAGTTGATGCATTGTTCAGGTAAAGATGTGTATTTCAGTCAGACAACTCACGTGTTTCTTTAACATGTTTATTAGAAGCAGCATATAGTTGAGTTTGGCGTCTAGGCTCGGGCCTCATCACTCCACAGATATACATAGCACGATGAGTGATGATTAAATAACTAACCCCCGAGCCTACAGGTGGAAGCTGGGGTGGAAACCGGGGTGTAAGCCGGGGTGGAAACCGGGTGGAAGCTGGGTGGAAGCTGGGGTGGAAGCTGAGTGGAAGCTGGGGTGGAAGCTGGGGTGGAAGCTGGGGTGGAAGCTGGGGTGGAAGCTGGGGTGGAAGCTGGGGTGGAAGCTGGGGTGGAAGCTGGGTGGAAGCTGGGGTGGAAGCTGAGTGGAAGCCGGGGTGGAAGCTGGGGTGGAACCTGAGTGGAAGCTGGGGTGGAACCTGAGTGGAAGCTGGGGTGGAAACCGGGGTGGAAGCTGGGTGGAAGCTGGGGTGGAAGCTGAGTGGAAGCTGGGGTGGAAGCTGAGTGGAAGCTGGGGTGGAAGCTGAGTGGAAGCTGGGGTGGAAGCTGGGGTGGAAGCTGAGTGGAAGCCGGGGTGGAAGCTGAGTGGAAGCTGGGGTTGAAGCTGGGTGGAACCTGAGTGGAAGCTGGGGTGGAACCTGAGTGGAAGCTGGGGTGGAAGCTGAGTGGAAGCTGGGGTGGAACCTGGGGTGGAACCTGGGGTGGAAGCTGAGTGGAAGCTGGGGTGGTGGTGGGGTGGAAGCTGGGGTGGTGGTGGCAGCAAGCAGCAGCGACGTGGAAGTAGCAGCAGCAAGCGATGCATAGAGAGAGATCTGGCAGGTTAAATAGAGCGGCATATTAAGAGACTCTGTTTGGTTGGTTGTAGAGTGGCAAGGGGCGTTATGTATGAATGCAGCAGAAGTGCTCGAGTTGACTGCCTGAACAGCTCGCAGGCTTCGCCCCATGTATGTATGTATGTATGTATGTATGTATGTATGTATGTATGTATGTATGTATGTATGTATGTATGTATGTATGTATGTATGTATGTATGTATGTATGTATGTATGGAAAAGCAAAGTGGACACCTCTAACAATTGGTTAATTAACATATTACATCTTCCTTTATTTTAAATATTATAGTTTATCTCAGTGTTTTATGTTGTGCATCTTTTTAGCGTATTATTGCAGAATAAAGGGTCATCATTATAACTCAAGTAGCTGTTAATTTGTTTTATTTATGCCACTATAACGTCTTTTTGGGGTCCAATTATTGTTTTAGGCTTTTAGTTGTTGGCCCCTGATTCACGGTTTCTTTAATATAGTTGTGAGTGTGACAGTTAAGGGTCTTTTTTTAAATAGCGGATTTTGTTCCCTGTCTTGCCATGTTTGTGTTGATTTAACAGTGCGATTTATTAGAAAAATAACCTTAACCTGCACAGATGACTGGGGGGAAATCATTATTAGAGTAACAACTCTCAAATCCAAAACCAGATGATGTCTTGAATCTAAATTCCCTGTTGTTGATTCACTAATCCAGTCTTTAAAAGGCATTCTGACCTGCTTTCTGAACCTGAACGGCTACTGGAGCTTTCCTCTTCAGAAACTCTGAGGATAATGTTAATAATCCTGTGTGAAACCCCGTTATTATCCAGTAGCCGTTACCTCACAGAATTCCCTCTCCACTCACTGTTTTACACGCTCTGTTGGATGGAAATAAACCTTTGAACGGTCGCTGGCTCTTCTACACAGCTTTGGCTGGAGCAGGTTTGACTTCTGTGTGAATAAATGCTGATAAAGAGGATTTAGAAACGAGACAATGAAACAGACCGGATGACAAACAAGTGTGTAAGCAGTTATTGCAATAAACAGTGACCCCTGTAATCGGCGGTCTCCAGAAAGGAGTAGTAGAGTGTTGCTCAAGGACTGTGAAGGATCAGTAGAAGTATCGATGCCTGTGTGTTTTGTACAAGGTTGTACTTGCATAAAAAGTTCAAGAGTTGGTGGATTACACAACCAGTCTCACAAAACACGTGTAATAGCTACGTTGGTCCACAGGGCAAAACGTAGTATATTCACAAATTACCCTCTCAAGACGTGACATGGATACGATATTTTGTATAAAAAAAACATGGAGCTCAAATAATCTTCATAATATCTATCAACTATGGATCGTACACATCCACTGGACGTAGATCCTGAAGGTACAATATAAACTTCTCGCTAGAAATGTAATCAAAAAGCATTTTAACGCCAAACTATCCGACAATTTAGGATTTTCCACTAAAAATATCATAAATGTTTTTTTTTCTCACTGGGAACGTTTGCGATCACGAGACACGGAAACTGCTCATTAGAAATGAATAGGAAAACATATAGTATCCATGTCACGTCTTGAGAGGGTTATTTGCGAATATACTACGTTTTGCCCTGTGCACAAACGGAGCTATTACATGTTTTTTTGTGAGGATTACACCAGATATGTCTTAAAAGAAGACGCTCAGTCGGTGGAGATGGCGGCCAACGTACTGGTGCTTGGTCTCCATCCGGACGATTACAACAAAAAAAAATCAAATAAGATGCCGCACTGAGATGAATATTTCTGTATTTGTGTCACGTTAGATTCGCCAGTCTTTAGAGGCTCAATCCAAGCGTGAACTATTAACTCCTGAGCTCAGATAATGAGCGGTTAGTTCCTCCCTCAGTCACAATGTTTATATTTGGCCCATTTTTAACATAATTCACATATCTTCAGAACATTGACACTAAAATGAAAATGTACTCTTTAAGTTCCAGCCTCAAGTGGCCATTTAAGGAACTGCAGTTGGTGGCACTTCTGCATTTACTTCATTTTCCAGAAACCTTTCAAATGTTACCGTGTGGTTTAAACAGCAGTGAGTGTGATCTGTCGTCTGAAGAGAACCAGGGACTTTGATGCATTTTAGGAATAATAAAATACACTTTGAATACAGCTTAGACCCAGTTGACTCGATAGTAAACAGTGGATTAATGACAGGAGTATATTTGTTTTGGCTCTGCTTTTAAAGTTGTTCTTCATCAGTTAACGGCCTCCTGCTTTGGAGGAATTTAAACCTGCAGCACAGATGACTGACTGCATCACTTTATAATGAGTTACTGTGACAGGAAGAACTCTTTAAACCTCACCAGCTGATCCTTCCCTTATAGAGTCATTTTTCAGTCTACACGCCTAAATCATGGCCCATGAAAAGCATGAAGTTTGAAGAAATATAGTTTAGCTGGTGAATCTGGACCGATGCCAACTCTTCTTCAAACAGAGAGTGAATCCCTCTTGTGTTAGACGTGTACTTTTACTCCACTACATGTATTAATACCTTTAGTTACTTCACAGATGTGGATGAATGATGTGAAATATAATCAAGTGTTAAATCAGACTTTAGTTCCACCTGGAGTAAATCCACAAGCTACCCTGCAGTATACAAAGCATTCAACTAGCTGCACCTTTACCAGCTTTGAGAACACTTTCATGATCAATCATTATAAAACATATCAGATATATTATTCTGAAATGGACCAATCTGCACAATGACTACTTTTACTGTCGCTACTTTCACTATATTTTGATGAGAATACTTTTCTACTTTTACTTGAGTAACATTTTGAATGCAGGACTTTTACTGTAACAGATATTCCTACACTCTGGTACTTCTACTTTTACTCAAGTACAAGATCTGAGTACTTCTACTTTTACTCAAGTACAAGATCTGAATACTTCTACTTTTACTCAAGTACAAGATCTGAGTACTTCTACTTTTACTACAAGTACCAGATCTGAGTACTTCTACCACCTCTGCTAAATGTACTTGGTTACTTTCCAACACAGGCTAGACAGGAACGTGACCCGGTGGATGTTTTAGTTCTTGCTCTGGAGCTTTTCTCTGATAGTTGGCCGAACGTGACCTTTGTTCAGATAGCAACAGTCGAGCTAACGTGATACACGCCTCTCGTTGTTTGTTGACAACAAGAGGTGTTGTTCAGGAGGGAGAGGGCTTCAGCTGTGAGGGGAAATGGAGGTTCAGGCATCTGTGGGATTGCTGAAGGATCATAAAGTGATATCCCTGGAGTTTCCCCCCTTGTTGGACGCACACAAGTGGGGAGACCCTAAAAATACCCAAACACCAAACAAACAGCTGCGTCCAGCTCACAAATAGAGGCCAAGGACAGACGGGATATTTAAGTGAAGTGGGCTGTCAAACGGATGATTAACTGTGAGAGAAACGGACCGTTAACTGGGCCAGAGCTGGTGTTATAATCTCCAATATGATGCTATAAAAGTGTTGTATGTAAACATGCTAACGTACGCTGTTAGCAATGCTGTAAGTCACTGCTGAGTCATGCTAATGCAGCCATGTGTTAGCATTACGGATATTAAGTAAAGAGCTGAAACAATATCACATTTTTTAGGCCAACCCTGGAAATTAGCACAACTTTGAGGATTTTTCAAGCCTTAATGCAAACGCCTGAGTATTAAGCTAACGGTAGACTATAAATCCACACCATGGTCACAAGACAACATATGTGCGTAAGTTAAAGGGGACCTATCATGCAAAATGCACTTTGTGATGTCTTTTATACATACATATGTGTCCCCGGTGTTCCAGGGAACTCACAAAGTGTCAGAAAACACAACCCTCTCTCTTTTCCTCCATACCCAAATCTCTAAAAACGGGGCTGCAACGGATTTGATACGGGTGGATTTTTTATTTGCACCTTTTTGACGTAATGTAGGGCACTCCGCCTGATTGGTCAACTCTCCACCAATCAGGGGAATGAGAGGTTGGGCCATGTTGACTCACCACTCGTAATCACAGCAAGCATGATAACATGACGCTCATGCCGGGGCCGTGTCACGCCCCCCTCTTCCGCATGGGGGCGTGGTCAGCTGAATCAGACCTTGCAAAGACAGAGCTGGAGTGAGGCAAAATGAGGCATGGCTAAAATGCATGATCTGTTTCGTATTTTGAAAATTAAAACGTATTAATATACCTTATATATATATATATATACCTTATATATTATTTAAATATAGCATGATAGGTCCCTTTAAGTGTGTTTCATGTGTATGTGACAGTGGCGAACCGTGTCTATCACAACAGGTTAAAATAATTAAATTACATACATGTTATTTTAGTAAACACTGCAAACGGGTCCCACAGACCCAAACAGCACGCAAAGGTTAAAGGTCAGCATATCATAATGTTAAAATGTGCTAAATATATACACTGCAAAAAACAAAAAAAGAGGAGTAAAAGTAGCTCACGACTTGTTTTATTTTTTAAAGTAGCTCTCATCCTAAAAAAGGTTGGAGACCCCTGCTCTAGATCCTCTGTCTCGAGCCAGTGAACTACCGGGCCTTCGAGAGTACCCTGGAACCGAGGGAAACTCTGAAAGAATACGCCCATTGGCTACAGATCAATATATGATTGGTTGATCAAACTGTCAGTCCAAACGTAGGCTCTCATTCAGTGCAACGGCCAGGGCTTTCTATCAAGGATATAGAATACCTGGGTGAAGGATATTCTACCCAGAGACCCAGAACAAGATCTGATTGGTTGCTTTCTTTTCTAACACAAAACCACTGAAATGCGTAGTGCATGGTCCGAGAAGGAAAAACAAATCAACGTAACACTGTGATATTACAGATCAACAACACAGATACGATTCTCATTTATTCATTTATTTACATTTTTTTATATAATTAAATCGATTTTTTGTTTGTTTTATCTGAGTGTTCCAGGGTATTCTCTGAATACCTTGAAGGCCCTGACGGTTCGCCACTGGTATGTAAGTTAAGCGTGTTACCTAAATTAAGTGTGTTTCATGTGTATGTAAGTTAAGTGTGTAAACGTGATGACTTTTGGTTTTACTTCGTGAAAGTCGTGTGTATTTTTTATCCACCTTTGTCACCTTTTTTAATACGTCAACAAACTTCACCCCGTCATAATAAATACGGCCACTAGAGGTCGTCGTCGCCTTAAAAAAAAAAGTAACCTCTCGCAGTGGCAAACAGCCAATTAGGAGGTAGAGTAAGTCTTAAATATCTTAAATCTGGGGTCAAGACGACAGATGATAACGGCCATTTAGTCGCTTGATAACATTTGTAAGCACACGATGTTCACATACTTTTAGCTGCAGGTCAAGAGGAGTTCTGTAGTGACGGTGGAGTCTGAAAGTGGAATCTGTCGTCAGCGCTCGACTGTTCCTCCTGACGGTGAAACTCTGATAAGGTCACCGTGTGAAATCACTCCATGAATCAGAGTTGGTGAACAGTTTACACGGATCAGTTTGCTTTAAACAGGAGTTTATACGACACCGTGATGGCATGTAGAGACTTTGTTCAATCTGCGCCTGAAAAAACAATTTCATGTAACACTTGGCAACCAGCGTCTTATAGACTTTATACTCACTGTTTACCCACTTTTACAGCTGCAGAATGTAAGCTTTTATTGTTTTTTCAACAAACGATGAAAGTCATTTCAGGTTCTGCAGTTATTTTCTGACATCAGATATTTCAAAATCCTTCAATTAAACATGATATTAAACTTCTATTGAATCTTCTGAACAGGAGATCAACATATTCATTGGGAACTTGGCTTGTGCAAAAATAACATTTGTAACATTGAAACAAGGAATGACTCATGTTTTAACTTAACATCTATTACTCCTTGGTATAAAACGTGTTCTAGGAGGTATAGAACGTTTCGGGAAAGACTGGAGCTTAAAAGAAAAGCACAACTTTTAACGTTATCTGCAGATTTCCCAAGCTTACCATCTCTTTCTGCTTCAGCTTTTCAACAAAAAGGAAGAGCAGCTACAACTAATCAAGGGTCAAGACAAAAAAACTCCATTCAAAGCGTTATCTTGTCTCTAAAACCATAAATATCCATGTAGTTGCTGTAATGTGTACCTGAGCTCAAGAGCAGTAAATACGGTTATATACAGCCTCACTTCACATGATGACAGATGCATTCATTCATGATGGATTGACTTATTCCAACTCTGTAGCCCTATCCTGCAACTACTGCTTCTTGGCTTCACTTTTTGCCCTACAGCTCTTTTAGTTTCTCTCCCAGTTCTTCAGTTCTCACCGTCAGAATGAAAACAGTCCTGTGGTTTTGACGCGTGGGAAATCTTGGCTTCTCCCCTGAAACAACTATTAATAACAAGCTTAGGTTGCTACCGCGTCGCTGCCAGGATTCTCTCTGGTTGACTCACGGTCTGTTTTCATCCAGAACCTTGGCTTCATTCAGATCCAAAAACGAGTCCGTTTGTCTGGAACTCCATGTCAATATTTCACAATGTTATCATAATTAGTTTGGCTTCTACCACTTACCATTTCAGTAGGGAATGAAATCCAACTTGCAGAGGTTAAAACTGTGTTAGTTAAGCTAATCCTTCATGGTTTCTTGTCATGCTATCATCACTTGCTAATTTGTGGTGCATTTGAGCTGCATTTTGGGGGATTTGCTACTGGAAAATCAAGCATAGTTGGAGTTATGGACATTGTGAGAAGGATAAGGAAGATCAAATGTGCTGGAAAGGGTCTTAAACATATTGTCTTCAGAGGTTGTGATGTTAAATATCTGTTCCCTTGTTTCTTGGCTCAAACGTTTGTCCTTGTTGTTATTGAAATATTTCAGACTTGACCTAACGATAATGTTTAAACATATCGTATAATGAGGATTGTTGGTTTCAGCAAAGAAAATGTTAGTTAGAGATCACAGGAGTGTTATTAACATGCCATTTCCAACAGTTAGTTTCCTGAAATTCACTAAAACTAGTATCAGCCTGGTGTAGTGAGGAAAATACAGCTGCCCTTTTTAAAATAGTGGCTTTTCTTTTATCCCTGTTTAATTTATTGACCTCTACTCTATTTAAACAGGTAGACAATGCGCTCCAGGACCTGCACCATGGAGGGTCCAGATGACGGACACATCCAGACCACGAAAGTCTGCATCAAAGAGGAAGAAGAAAACACACCGGAGCTCACGAAGAGGAAGATGAAGGTCCAGAAACCTCCGAAACCTGCAGAGAGCAAGAAGGCAGCTCGAGATCTGTCGAAGTCTGAGTTACTGCACCTGCTGGGAATCATGGAGGGAGAAGTTCAGGTAGGAATCAGCCGTTAGCTTAGCGGTGTGACGTGAAGTCATGTGACCGTGCTGTAGTTCCTTTATAGCCCAACATTAGCCACCTTTAGCTTAGCGGTGGTGACGTGAAGTCATGTGACGTGCTGTAGTTCCTTTATAGCCCAACATTAGCCTCCTTTAGCTTAGCGGTGGTGACGTGAAGTCATGTGACTGCTGTAGTTCCTTTATAGCCCAACATTAGCCTCCTTTAGCTTAGCGGTGGTGACGTGAAGTCATGTGACCGTGCTGTAGTTCCTTTATAGCCCAACATTAGCCACCTTTAGCTTAGCGGTGGTGACGTGAAGTCATGTGACTGTGCTGTAGTTCCTTTAGCCCAACATTAGCCTCCTTTAGCTTAGCGGTGGTGACGTGAAGTCATGTGACCGTGCTGTAGTTCCTTTATAGCCCCACATTAGCCTCCTTTAGCTTAGCGGTGGTGACGTGAAGTCATGTGACTCTGCTGTAGTTCCTTTATAGCCCAACATTAGCCTCCTTTAGCTTAGCGGTGGTGACGTGAAGTCATGTGACCGTGCTGTAGTTCCTTTATAGCCCAACATTAGCCACCTTAGCTTAGCGGTGGTGACGTGAAGTCATGTGACTGTGCTGTAGTTCCTTTATAGCCCAACATTAGCCTCCTTTAGCTTAGCGGTGGTGACGTGAAGTCATGTGACCTTGCTGTAGTTCCTTTATAGCCCAACATTAGCCTCCTTTAGCTTAGCGGTGGTGACGTGAAGTCATGTGACCGTGCTGTAGTTCCTTTATAGCCCAACATTAGCCTCCTTTAGCTTAGCGGTGGTGACGTGAAGTCATGTGACCGTGCTGTAGTTCCTTTATAGCCCAACATTAGCCTCCTTTAGCTTAGCGGTGGTGACGTAAAGTCATGTGACCGTGCTGTAGTTCCTTTATAGCCCAACATTAGCCTCCTTTAGCTTAGCGGTGGTGACGTGAAGTCATGTGACCGTGCTGTAGTTCCTTTATAGCCCAACATTAGCCACCTTTAGCTTAGCGGTGGTGACGTGAAGTCATGTGACCGTGCTGTAGTTCCTTATAGCCCAACATTAGCCACCTTTAGCTTAGCGGTGGTGACGTGAAGTCATGTGACCGTGCTGTAGTTCCTTTATAGCCCAACATTAGCCTCCTTTAGCTTAGCGGTGGTGACGTGAAGTCAGTGACCGTGCTGTAGTTCCTTTATAGCCCAACATTAGCCTCCTTTAGCTTAGCCATGGTGGCGTGAAGTCATGTGACCGTGCTGTAGTTCCTTTATAGCCCAACATTAGCCTCCTTTAGCTTAGCCGTGGTGACGTGAAGTCATGTGACCGTGTTGTAGTTCCTTTATAGCCCAACTTTAGCCTCCTTTAGCTTAGCGGTGGAGACGTGAAGTCATGTGACCGTGCTGTAGTTCCTTTATAACCCAACATTAGCCACCGTTAGCTTAGCGGTGGTGACGTGAAGTCATGTGACCGTGCTGTAGTTCCTTTATAGCCCAACATTAGCCTCCTTTAGCTTAGCGGTGGTGACGTGAAGTCATGTGACCGTGCTGTAGTTCCTTTATAGCCCAACATTAGCCTCCTTTAGCTTAGCGGTGGTGACGTGAAGTCATGTGACCGTGCTGTAGTTCCTTTATAGCCCAACTTTAGCCACCTTTAGCTTAGCGGTGGTGACGTGAAGTCATGTGACCGTGCTGTAGTTCCTTTATAGCCCAACATTAGCCTCCTTTAGCTTAGCGGTGGTGACGTGAAGTCATGTGACCGTGCTGTAGTTCCTTTATAGCCCAACATTAGCCACCTTTAGCTTAGCGGTGGTGACGTGAAGTCATGTGACCGTGCTGTAGTTCTTTTATTGCCCAACATTAGCCTCCTTTAGCTTAGCGGTGGTGACGTGAAGTCATGTGACCGTACTGTAGTTCCTTTATAGCCCAACATTAGCCTCCTTTAGCTTAGCGGTGGTGACGTGAAGTCATGTGACCGTGCTGTAGTTCCTTTATAGCCCAACATTAGCCACCTTTAGCTTAGCGGTGGTGACGTGAAGTCATGTGACCGTGCTGTAGTTCCTTTATAGCCCAACATTAGCCACCTTTAGCTTAGCGGTGGTGACGTGAAGTCATGTGACCGTGCTGTAGTTCTTTTATTGCCCAACATTAGCCACCTTTAGCTTAGCGGTGGTGACGTGAAGTCAGGTGACCGTACTGTAGTTAATTTATTGCCCAGCATTAGCCGCCTTTAGCTTAGCGGTGGAGACGTGAAGTCATGTGACCGTGCTGTAGTTCCTTGATAGCCCAATATTAGCCGCCTTCAGCTTAGCGGTGGTTAAAAGTGTGCGTGTCTCAGTGTTGTTACATTGTAGAAAATAACTCTTGCTTGTGTGTAAGCTGCTGCTGGTAATGATTTTCTGATGGAGGAACATCTATAACGTCCTCTCAGAGACAGGATGCTGCTGCCTCTCCCTTTGTTTCCACCCTGATGCATCTGTTAGGGCCGGATGAATATTTTCCATTAGTGATGGGACGGAGAATAACACCATACAGAGCAACAGGAAGGGCTGCTTTGTTACACATGACGGCTTTCAAATGAAAATGCTAAAAACGGACTGTATGGTCATTTTCATCACTATGTAATTACAGAATGTATAGGTCCCCTATAATACTGTATTTCATCAATATATTCCAGGTCTCAGATATGTATAAATGATTTTCTTGGTGCATGTTTTCACCCCAAACATTGTCTTCATATGAATAAGTTAACTTGATATCACTGCCTACGTTCGTCAGATTAAAGCGGAGAATCCAAAGTGTTGCACACAGTTATTGAGTAGATGTGTTTACCTAAACTCTTTGTGAGGCTTGTTGTGAAAAGAGACATGTTTTGTAGTTTAAATTGAAGGAAACGGCTCCCTCTGCTGGTGCTAACCTAAAAGGAGTCGATGAGGTAATTGTTGATCAGTTCACATTCAGGTCATGTTGGCATTTACTGAGCAATCGGCTGATGTCAGAGAATCATTGTGCAAATATGAAATAAATAAATATCTCCGGCAATTCATAGGAATTCCATTTAGGGTCATATTTTGTGTGTGTGTGTAATTTATCTTAGATATCTTGTATTTTTTATTATGTCTTAGATAACTTGTGTTTATTTGAATGGAATCTGTTTTTTTTTAACCAGACTTTTTATGCAGGTCCTTTTTAAAATATAATATAATATGACTGAAACACCTCCAGTGGACTCCTTTGTATATTTCTGGAAAATAGTGACATCATCACGGAACACTAACTCCCCTATTGGCTAACGCTCCAACATATTGTACAGGAGGAGAGGACTCTTTAAAGTAGAGAGACTACATACTGATATACACCTGAACATCAGCAGGAGAGGACTCTTTAAAGTAGAGACACTACATACTGATATACACCTGAACATCAGCAGGAGAGGACTCTTTAAAATAGAGACACTACATGCTGATATACACCTGAACATCAGCAGGAGAGGACTCTTTAAAGTAGAGACACTACATACTGATATACACCTGAACATCAGCAGGAGAGGACTCTTTAAAGTAGAGACACTACATACTGATATACACCTGAACATCAGCAGGATAGGACTCTTTAAAGTAGAGACACTACATACTGATATACACCTGAACATCAGCAGGAGAGGACTCTTTAAAGTAGAGACACTACATACTGATATACACCTGAACATCAGCAGGAGAGGACTCTTTAAAGTAGAGACACTACATACTGATATACACCTGAACACATCAGGAGAGGACTCTTTAAAGTAGAGACACTACATAGTGATATACACCTGAACGTCAGCAGGAGAGGACTCTTTAAAGTAGAGACACTACATACTGATATACACCTGAACATCAGCAGGAGAGGACTCTTTAAAGTAGAGACACTACACTGATATACACCTGAACATCAGCAGGAGAGGACTCTTTAAAGTAGAGACACTACATACTGATATACACCTGAACATCAGCAGGAGAGGACTCTTTAAAGTAGAGACACTACATACTGATATACACCTGAACATCAGCAGGAAGGACTCTTTAAAGTAGAGACACTACACTGATATACACCAGAACATCAGCAGGAGAGGACTCTTTAAAGTAGAGACACTACATACTGATACACACCTGAACATCAGCAGGAGAGGACTCTTTAAAGTAGAGACACTACACACTGATATACACCTGAACATCAACAGGAGAGGACTCTTTAAAGTAGAGACACTACATACTGATATACACCTGAACATCAGCAGGAGAGGACTCTTTAAAGTAGAGACACTACATACTGATATACACCTGAACATCAGCAGGAGAGGACTCTTTAAAGTAGAGACACTACACACTGATATACACCTGAACATCAACAGGAGAGGACTCTTTAAAGTAGAGACACTACATACTGATATACACCTGAACATCAGCAGGAGAGGACTCTTTAAAGTAGAGACACTACATACTGATATACACCTGAACATCAGCAGGAGAGGACTCTTTAAAGTAAAGACACTACACACTGATATACACCTGAAGATGAGTATTATATGTCCTGTTTGAATGAAAAAGCCTTAATATCTCTGTGTTTTTTTGTCCTCAGGCCAGAGAGGACATCATCTCTCTTCTTCAGGCAGAAAGATCTAAACCCGAGGTTCTGGAGGCTCTTTACGCCTCGGCCGTCCCGACTAAACCTCTTCAGGCTCTGCAGAGAGACGCATCGCTCAGAGACAAACACACCGAGGACGTCTACGAGAAACCCATGGTCGAGGTGAGAGAGGATATATATTTTGCACTTTGTTGGCATGTACAGTATGTCAGAGGTGTGAAGTAGTGCAGTACAAATACTTCGTACTTGAGTACATCTTTCTGGTATCAGTACTTTACTCCACTACTTATTTTTCTGACGACTTTTTACTTTGACTTCTTACATGTTGAACACAAATACCTGTACTTTCTACTTCTTCCATGTTGAACCCAAATACCTGTACTTTCTACTTCTTCCATGTTCCTTTAGTCTGAATGTGTGTTTGGTGGCGTGATCATTATTATTTAGAGTCATTGCGTGCCTATTGATTTGAACACGATCCGTGTATCCATCATTTCCTGGTCTTCTCTAAAGAAGAGGGACCAATGAAAACGTTGTCATGTTGCCGTTGTTCAGCATGGAAACATTCATTAGCTAACAATGACATTATTGTTCTATTAATATAAAGGGAGGTCAGGTACTCTTTAAAACAGCTGCTAGTTATGGGTACTTTTTACTGAAGTACATTTCAAAGCCTCTTTACTTTTACTTGAGAAAATAAGTTTAGTCAGTACTTCTACTTTTACCAGAATATTTTTAAACACGAGTATCTGTACTTCTACTTGAGTTAAGGATGTGTTTACTTTTACCATCTCTGGATGTGTGTGTTAATAATGAGTCTGTGTGAGAGTGTGTGTGTTAATAATGAGTGTGGGTTAATAATGAGTGTGTGTCCCTCAGCTGGAGCGTCTGGAGGACAAACAGAGGGAGACGTATCGGAGGATGTTGGAGCAGCTCCTGATGGCAGAGAAGTGTCACCGACGCACCGTGACAGACCTGGACAACGAGAAACTGAAACACAGCGACTTCATGAGCAAGAGCGACGACTTCACCAACCTGCTGGAGCACGAGAGGGAGAGGTGATCAATACTTATCAATACATTAATATACTTCACCAACCTACTGGAGCACGAGAGGGAGAGGTGATCAATACATTAATATACTTCACCAACCTGCTGGAGCACGAGACGGAGAGGTGATCAATACATTAATATACTTCACCAACCTGCTGGAGCACGAGAGGGAGAGGTGATCAATACATTAATATACTTCACCAACCTGCTGGAGCACGAGAGGGAGAGGTGATCATACACATAGCAGAGAATCTTTCCTTATCAGTCCATCGACTTCACCCCGAACAGAGAGGACTGACGTAGTTTTACAAGTCCTAATGCATCGGCTTTTAATATCTGCATCTGTCAATTTCCACGTAATGAAAAACATACTCATTATGCAGATTGGTCCATTTCAGAATAATATTTATGATATGTTTTATAAAAAGTAGAAGTACTCAGATCTTGAGTAAAAGTAGAAGTACTCAGATCTTGAGTAAAAGTAGAAGTACTCAGATCTTGTACTTGAGTAAAAGTAGAAGTACTCAGATCTTGTACTTGAGTAAAAGTAGAAGTACTCAGATCTTGTACTTGAGTAAAAGTAGAAGTACCAGAGTGTAGGAATACTCTGTTACAGTAAAAGTCCTGCATTCAAAATGTTCCTCAAGTAAAAGTATAAAAGTATTCTCATCAAAATATAGTGAAAGTAGTGATTGTGCAGATTGGTCCATTTCAGAATAATATATATGATATGTTTTATAATGATTGATCATGAAAGTGTTCTCAAAGCTGGTAAAGGTGCAGCTAGTTTGAATGACTTTGTATACTGCAGGGTAGCTTGTGAATTTACTCCAGGTGGAACTAAAGTCTGATTTAACACTTGATTAGATTTCACATCATTCATCCACATCTGTGAAGTAACTAAAGGTATTAAATACATGTAGTGGAGGGAAAGTAACCATGTACCTCTGAACTGTAGTGGAGTAGAAGTACACAGTAGCATAACATGGAAATACTCAAAGTACAAGTACCTCTAAGTTGTACGTGAGTATTTGAGTAGTTGTTGATGCTTTAATGTTCTTTATCTCCGCTCTGATAACACATTCCTTCAGGCTGCGGTCAGATTCTCTGCAGGTGATGTCATGATGAAAGCATCCCGCATTATGTCATTCCCAGCAGAAATCACAACGAGGCGCTCTGTTTGCACACCACCCTGTCCTGGGAAACTAAAAACTGCACGATGTGTGTGATATACGAGGATCACCAGAGATTCAGAGAATGCATTTCTGTGCTATTCAAGGCTGTGGTTTTTTAGATATTTCAATAAAAGCAAAAAACACGATCTTCAGGCGGCGCTTAAAGGTGTCCTATCATGCAAAATGCACTTTCTGATGTCATTTATACATCGGTGTGTCCCCGGTGTGTCCCCGGTGTCTTCCCGGTGTGTCCCCGGTGTGTCAGGAGACTCTCAAAGTGTCAGAAACTAAAACCCTCTCTCTTTTCCTCCGTACCCACATCTCTAAAAACGAGGGAACAACGGAGCTGATCCAGATTTGCTGCGTCATGACGACATTACTAAAATGTGGGCGGGCTTTACACCCACGGGCCAATCAGAAACGTTGCTGTCAGAAACAATGAGACGTGTTCTGGAAGTAATATGGTCTGTGTTTACATTAGCATGCTAACACTCAGAGCTAACCTGTACTGGAGAGAGTATGTGTAAAGAAGCAGGAAATCAAAAGGAACTCACCTTGTGGTAAACCTGAGAGAGAAAGAGTTTGAGCTCCATCCTGTTTCAGAGAGAATCCTTGATAAAATAGTATAATAGGAGACCTTCAAAGTAAAGGTACGTCTCCTTGTAACACCTCTGTGATTATGTTATTGCAAAGGCTTGTGATAATCCTCAGTAATTCCCCCAACATACAGTATAGCCCCTCGCTCTCAGGATTTGTCATCTTACCTCGTTGATGCGTCTGCAGAAATCCTGTCTCTAAGCAGATCTATTTATAGCCCCAGAGGCAGAAAGAGCCCCACACTCATAAAGACTGAGCCTTAAACGTTAAACCAAGATATTCTGATTACAGTCGAAGTGATTACCGTCAACAGGAAATGCTTTGACAGCGAAGAGGCACATTTGTTTCATTTCTACATCAGACTGGTCCACCACTGGGAAATTACAGAGAATTAAACTGACATTTTTCTGAAAGCAGACGATGGGTATAAATCCTAACTGGGATCCGAAGCCTGAGGGAGGCATTTAGCGTCAGCGTCAAAAATAAGCTCCAAAAGAGGCCAAAAATGTGAGGCTGTGGTGTTACTGGAGACTCTGAAAAGTTAGGTTTACATCAAACTACTAATGTGCAGTTTAGAAAGTTACATGGTGCTGCTTTAAGATGTTTATCCAGCGGGGAAGAAGTACTCTGAAGTCAAAGTAGTAATACTACAGTGTACAAATACTCAGTTACTAAAGGTTTTATTTATACAGACGCCGTACAAGATACAAAAACAAAACAAACCACTAGAACAACAACAAGACATCAATAAGAGCAGAGGACGTGTCATGTGATCCGAGGTGGATATACCAGTGTGAAGAGACGTGATGTTAGACGTGATTTGAGACGTGATGTGAGACGTGATGTTAGACGTGATTTGAGACGTGATTTGAGACGTGATGTGAGACGTGTCGTGAGACGTGATTTGAGACGTGTCGTGAGACGTGATGTGAGACGTGATGTTAGACGTGATTTGAGACGTGTGTGAGACGTGATTTGAGACGTGATGTTAGAAGTGATTTGAGACATGATGTTAGACGTGACTTGAGACGTGATGTTAGACGTGATTTGAGACGTGATTTACGTGATGTGAGACGTGATTTGAGTTGTGATGTTAGACGTGATTTGAGACGTGATTTGAGACATGATGTGAGACGTGATGTTAGACGTGATTTCCATTTCTGACATCATCAGGTAAAGAAAATGTCTAAATCTGTACTCTCTGTGTGCTGATTGTGACCACCATGAGTAGTGTTGGGACCATTGAATATAGAGAGCACAAGATGAACATTATTATCTCTACTGTGGACAATCTATCTTCAAATAAATAAGCAATCTGTCCAATCCAGAGTCCATTAAATCTTCAAAATCGACCCAAAATTATTCCAAATCAGCCCACAGAGTAACGCTATGGCCACTTTCTGATTAAAACTGACTTTTTTGACTCAACATCCTCTATAACCCCCTCAAAAACTGTCCAAATCAGCCAATCCACGTTTTAACTGTTGTCCACATAATTAACACAATTTATGCTAATTGTGTAAATGTCCCAACATCTGCAGGTTAGCATCCGGCAGTTTCTATGTTCTTGAGACTCTTACTCTACATTTCTATCATAACACTTTGGGGTCTTCCACATGTCCAGGAGCACTAAACTGGCAACTAGACTATACGATTTTTCTTGGTGTTTTTAGTGAAATATCTAAACAATTACAGGATGGATTGCTATGGAATTTTGTAAAGTCATGCATGCTCCCCAGAGGATGAATCTTGATGACTTTGGTGCCTCTCGATGGTGCGATTAGCTCCAGCCTGAGGTCAGTTTGTGACTTTAAGTGAAATGTGGGCAGATGCATTTCTTCAATTATTGTAGCTCTCCTTGCTCTAGTTGAATTTTAGATTTAGATTTAAAAAGACACCTTTTTATAGCTCGATAAATAAATAGATTTTCACACTATGCTCCTTTTAACTTTTACAACAAATGGCCTCAACATGTTGTCATTTTAATTATTCTTAACACCTCTGTGATTATGATATTGCAAAGGCTTGTAAATGCGTGATAATCCTTTTAATTATTCTCACGTTTTCAGAAGCCTTGCCACTGGACGTTAACTTCAGCGTTCATAGAGACGTGTATCCGGAAGAATTTCCTTTCTAAATGCCATGCAGCAAACTAAAGTATACGTATTCTAGCCACAAAACACAGGCCTTCACAGTAGGGGTTTCACGACTACCATTATTTACTAGTCGACAAGTTTTTCAAAATAGTAGTCGACTAGTCGTTACGTCATAATAAAGACACACAAAGAGGTGTAAAACTGTATTTTGTATTGCAATTCATACAGTTACGTTAAACACTGTAACAAAGCAGCATTTTAATTTGGGTTACATGGCTGATTAAATAAAAACAGTAACTGGACTCACCAAATCTACTGCAAAAACTCTGTTAAGAACATAATGCAACGTAAATCCAGTGCGCATTGCGCAACACTTTACTCGCTGTCACTGTCCTCCTCGATAAGGATGTCCACCCTTCCAGGTTTTTTGGTTTGCGTTAAGGAAGACCAAAGCGTCAACATGTTAGGGAAGGAGGCTTGACCGCTGTCGGGTGACAGTGGTGCCTGCCAGGGAAAACATCCGTTCACTTGGGGTGCTGGTGTAGCCAGGTAGCTCCTGGAAAGCTTGGCTAAACGGGGGAAGCGGTTTGCGTTTTGTGCCCACCACTTCAGAGGGTTATCCATTGTGGGGATATGGGGTGTCTGCTGGCAGTAATCCCGTAGCTCATCCGCGCCACTGTTGACCCGTGTTTTCTTGTTGCTCTCGAAATGAGGTCCAAACAGCTGTTCAAAGAGGGGTGCTAGTGGAGCACGCTCGTGAACTTTTAGCGCCGTAGCTAAAACTGAAACTGTAGAGCGCATAGGTGCGGCGCATTTGCGCATAAAATGAGGACCCCTGAATGTCGGGCGTGTTTTGCTGGAGCATTTTGCAGCACCTCAGCGCCAATGTCGGCATCCTCATTTCCCACGTTTGCCTCCATTTTGTTCACGACTAGTCGACTAGGGCCTACAGCGCCGACTAGTGGTAGAGGTAGTCGACTAGTCGACTAGTCGAGTAGTTAGTGAAACCCCTACTTCACAGTGGAAGAGCTCTTGGTAGTATTTATGTCCACCATGCATTCGAGGCAGTGATCCGCTCCGCTCATATTTGTCTAATTTGGGATTTGGGATCCTCTGCAAAACAAACCACAGTGTGCAGCGATGACCTCACAACTCAGCCACTAATATGGACGATTTATATCCTTTTTCCCGAAATACAAGAGGATTATAATGAGAAAGCTGCCGTTGTCTGCTGAACAACAATAACCCATGACGTGCATTGTTTCCTCTTTTCTATTTTCTAACTGCTGGCTGCGAGACGGACGAAACTGGAGCAAACATTTTAGGAAACAGAGGAAACAGGGCATATAGTGGATAGGGTAAAATAAATAACAAGCAGATATCAACATGAAACTTCCCAAGTTTATCTTTCCCATTAAGACAATATGTTTTTGTATTACAAGTTTTCTGAAATGTTATGTTTAATTATGCAAATTAGGCATTGTTTTGGAAAATATGTGCTATTTTGCCTTAATTTCCAGGACAAAAAGGTAAATATTCGATAAATCCAGGTTCAAAGTTCTTGTTTGATTTTGTTGACATGTTACAGTCAAAGGCGATGTAAGATATTTCTTCTCTATCACTCCATATAGCAGAAAATCAAGTCAGAAACCATGAATAAAACAACTTTTTTGACCTATTTTATGGGGAAAAATCGATATAAATTGGACTATGAATGATATATAAACAAACACATTTGTAAAGTATTCAGAATATAGAAAGGACAGGATAAGTATTAAATAAATGGAGCATAATGTTCACTTTTGGCTTCCAAACTATAAGAGAATAGGCAATCGAAACACCTCAAAAAGTAAATGTACTTATCTACCTTCTATCACTGGTATGTTGGATGTGTTCTACTCATCTGAAGGCTGTGAGCAAAATAGCCAAGAAATCTCAAATTTGACCAGTCTGTATTTTTGTAGTTTGCTTCATGTCTTATGCCCTTGACCCTGAGTGAAAGTGAGAAAGAGGAAGAACCTGCTCCTCTTCCTCCTCAGTGTCCAAACAAGGGCAGCGTCTCTTAGTCCATATATGGAGGGTTTGGATTACATCACCAGCAGAAAAAAGCTGCTGTTTAGCACATCCACCTTTTTTTAGTGTCTCTCGGGGACATGTTGTGTGTGCGATGGCTTTAACTCCCTCCTCTCTGACTGTGAGAGTCTCAGAGGAAGCAGATCATCTCCTGCTTTGGCTTTAAAAACAGATATGGCTCAAACCTGCTCTGCTTCAACACCGCTCGGTAAGTTTGACAGATTTGTTTGACAGGGGGAAGAAGTTTAGTCGGGAACAGAAACACTTGTTGTGCTGAAACCTGATGAGCCACGTGCGAAAGACCCCCGCTGGGATTAGTTAAACATCTACAGGACGCTGAACCTTTTGCACTTTGTTTGCAACAGTTTTGAAGAATTTGCACTTATGCAACTACTGCACTGTTTAAATGTCATGCAACTCTGTACTTCTACTCTCATAAACAAATGATTTTTACTAACATATAACATGTTTCTGACAGTTTTAGTTACTTTACAGATGTTTTACAAGAAAAATATGTCATAATAAAATCAAAACCATTAAAAACGATCTCCACTGCAAAATAACATTAAAATGCCGTTTGCATGTTAAAGAGTCCTCTCCTGCTGATGTTCAGGTGTATATCAGTATGTAGTGTCTCTACTTTAAAGAGTCCTCTCCTGCTGATGTTCAGGTGTATATCAGTATGTAGTGTCTCTACTTTAAAGAGTCCTCTCCTGCTGATGTTCAGGTGTATATCAGTAGGTAGTGTCTCTACTTTAAAGAGTCCTCTCCTGCTGATGTTCAGGTGTATATCAGTATAGTAGTGTCTCTACTTTAAAGAGTCCTCTCCTGCTGATGTTCAGGTGTATATCAGTATGTAGTGTCTCTACTTTAAAGAGTCCTCTCCTGCTGATGTTCAGGTGTATATCAGTATGTGGTGTCTCTACTTTAAAGAGTCCTCTCCTGCTGATGTTCAGGTGTATATCAGTATGTAGTGTCTCTACTTTAAAGAGTCCTCTCCTGCTGATGTTCAGGTGTATATCAGTATGTAGTGTCTCTACTTTAAAGAGTCCTTTCCTGCTGATGTTCAGGTGTATATCAGTATGTAGTGTCTCTACTTTAAAGAGTCCTCTCCTGCTGATGTTCAGGTGTATATCAGTATGTAGTGTCTCTACTTTAAAGAGTCCTCTCCTGCTGATGTTCAGGTGTATATCAGTATGTAGTGTCTCTACTTTAAAGAGTCCTTCCTGCTGATGTTCAGGTGTATATCAGTATGTAGTGTCTCTACTTTAAAGAGTCCTCTCCTGCTGATGTTCAGGTGTATATCAGTATGTAGTGTCTCTACTTTAAAGAGTCCTCTCCTGCTGATGTTCAGGTGTATATCAGTATGTAGTGTCTCTACTTTAAAGAGTCCTCTCCTGCTGATGTTCAGGTGTATATCAGTATGTGGTGTCTCTACTTTAAAGAGTCCTCTCCTGCTGATGTTCAGGTGTATATCAGTATGTAGTGTCTCTACTTTAAAGAGTCCTCTCCTGCTGATGTTCAGGTGTATATCAGTATGTAGTGTCTCTACTTTAAAGAGTCCTCTCCTGCTGATGTTCAGGTGTATATCAGTATGTAGTGTCTCTACTTTAAAGAGTCCTCTCCTGCTGATGTTCAGGTGTATATCAGTATGTAGTGTCTCTACTTTAAAGAGTCCTCTCCTGCTGATGTTCAGGTGTGTATCAGTATGTAGTGTCTCTACTTTAAAGAGTCCTCTCCTGCTGATGTTCAGGTGTATATCAGTATGTAGGGTCTCTACTTTAAAGAGTCCTCTCCTGCTGATGGTCAGGTGTATATCAGTATGTAGTGTCTCTACTTTAAAGAGTCCTCTCCTGCTGATGTTCAGGTGTATATCAGTATGTAGTGTCTCTACTTTAAAGAGTCCTCTCCTGCTGATGTTCAGGTGTATATCAGTATGTAGTGTCTCTACTTTAAAGAGTCCTCTCCTGCTGATGTTCAGGTGTATATCAGTATGTAGTGTCTCTACTTTAAAGAGTCCTCTCCTGCTGATGTTCAGGTGTATATCAGTATGTAGTGTCTCTACTTTAAAGAGTCCTCTCCTGCTGATGTTCAGGTGTATATCAGTATGTAGTGTCTCTACTTTAAAGAGTCCTCTCCTGCTGATGTGCAGGTGTATATCAGTATGTAGTGTCTGTACTTTAAAGAGTCCTCTCCTGCTGATGTTCAGGTGTATATCAGTATGTAGGGTCTCTACTTTAAAGAGTCCTCTCCTGCTGATGTTCAGGTGTATATCAGTATGTAGTGTCTCTACTTTAAAGAGTCCTCTCCTGCTGATGTTCAGGTGTATATCAGTATGTAGTGTCTCTACTTTAAAGAGTCCTCTCCTGCTGATGTTCAGGTGTATATCAGTATGTAGTGTCTCTACTTTAAAGAGTCCTCTCCTGCTGATGTTCAGGTGTATATCAGTATGTAGTGTCTCTACTTTAAAGAGTCCTCTCCTGCTGATGTTCAGGTGTATATCAGTATGTAGTGTCTCTTCTTTAAAGAGTCCTCTCCTGCTGATGTTCAGGTGTATATCAGTATGTAGTGTCTCTACTTTAAAGAGTCCTCTCCTGCTGATGTTCAGGTGTACATCAGT
The DNA here is from genome assembly GCA_011823955.1 of Dissostichus mawsoni. Lineage (NCBI taxonomy): Eukaryota > Metazoa > Chordata > Actinopteri > Perciformes > Nototheniidae > Dissostichus > Dissostichus mawsoni. The sequence goes on from JAAKFY010000011.1 coordinate 27,421,914, forward strand.
ATGTAGTGTCTCTACTTTAAAGAGTCCTCTCCTGCTGATGTTCAGGTGTATATCAGTGTCTCTACTTTAAAGAGTCCTCTCCTGCTGATGTTCAGGTGTATATCAGTATTTAGTGTCTCTACTTTAAAGAGTCCTCTCCTGCTGATGTTCAGGTGTATATCAGTATGTAGTGTCTCTACTTTAAAGAGTCCTCTCCTGCTGATGTTCAGGTGTATATCAGTGTCTCTACTTTAAAGAGTCCTCTCCTGCTGATGTTCAGGTGTATATCAGTATGTAGTGTCTCTACTTTAAAGAGTCCTCTCCTGCTGATGTTCAGGTGTATATCAGTATGTGGTGTCTCTACTTTAAAGAGTCCTCTCCTGCTGATGTTCAGGTGTATATCAGTATGTAGTGTCTCTACTGGGACATGTCTCCATGCTTTAATGTTCAAAAAGCGCTTCTTCTCATACTGCCTGTGCTGCAGCACCTCTTTTCACCCTCTGTCTGAAACCAGAGCCCAGTCTGCTCTGATTGGTTCGCTGGCCGGCTCTGTTGTGATTGGTCAACCTCTTTTAGAGACGTCCCACCCCTTAGCCTAATCACGTACAATGTGTTGGAGGCGCTAGCCAATAGAAGCACGAGTGTTACATTTGGATGTTGACAATTATAAAAAGTGCTGAATAACTTTACAAAAAGGCAGTTCTTTAATACCTCCTCTCGTGTCACAACTCACTTTAGACTTTGAGAAATGTTGTACTATTTTCAGACATTTTACAGACCAACAGTTAACCGATTAATCGTTAATTGCACGGCTCATCACTCTACTTATTGACCACAAATAAAAGCACCACTTGGAGATGTCCCATCACGTACAATGTGTTGAAGCTGCTAGCCAATAGCAGCGCCAGTGTTTTATTAAATTAACATTAACTAACATGTTTTTCTTTCTGTGTTTCATAGACTCAAAAGGCTGTTGTTCAGGTGTCATCTGCTTGGTGTTAACCCTAATCAACATGTTGTATTTTCCTTTCTGTGTTTCATAGACTCAAAAGGCTGTTGGAGCAGGAGAAGGGCTATCAGGCTCGTAAGGACACGGATCACAACCGGCGGCTGGAGAAAATTCGAGCGGAGCTGGTGAAACTCAAGTCTTTCGCCCTGATGTTGGTGGACGAGAGGCAGCTGCACATCGAGCAAATCGACCAACAGACCCAGAAGATCCAGGAGTTCGTTCAGAAGCTTCAGGAGAAAGAGCAGCGTTTATCGGCCGTCAGCGAAACTGCCAAAGAAGACGGACAGAAACTCCTCAACCTAGAGAACGAACTGGAGCACAGAGCGGCTAAATGTGCACAGGAACACGAGGAAATGACGGCAAAACTGGCAAACGAAGAGTCCCAAAGCCGGCAGCTCAGATTGAAGATGGCCGGATTGGCGCACAAGATCGAAGAGTTAGAGGAGAGGAATAAGTTATTGCAGAAATCCGAAGAAGACCTGCAGGAGCTGAGGGAGAAGATCAGCAAAGGGGAATGCGGGGATTCGTCTCTCATGACCGAACTGGAGAATCTGCGGAAGAAAGTTCTGGAGATGGAGGGCAAGGATGAGGAGATAACCAAAACAGAGACTCAGTGCAGGGAGCTGAGGAACAAGCTGCAAGGAGAGGAGAACCATAGCAAGGAACTGAGGCTAGAGGTGGAGAAACTGCAGAAAAGGATGGTTGAACTGGAGAAACTGGAGGGGACTTTCTGTAAAAGCAACACAGAGTGCGCTCAGCTTCATGCAATCCTGGAGAAAGAGAAACATGTCGTGAAGGATCTGGCCGGGGAGCTGGAGACGGTGAAAACTCGCTTGAAGGAACTGGAGGGATCGGAGACGAAGTTTGAAAAGGCAGAGATGCTCTTAAAAGACGATCTGATGAAGTTGAAGTCCTTCGCAGTGATTCTGGTGGATGACAGGAAGAATATGGCGGAGAGACTTAAACAAGAAGAACAAAAAAGTGAGGATTTAAGCAAGATGTTTAAAGCAGAGCAAGGCAAAGTTACAGAGGTCACAGAGAAGCTGATCGAGGAGAGCAAGACACTTCTTAGATTCAAATCAGAAATGGAGGTCAAGGTGTCGATGCTCGTTAAAGAGAAAGACGAGTTGAAGACTCAACTCGCAAGTGAAGAGGAAAAGTGCAAGCAGATGAATACCAAACTTGGTGGTATGAAAATAAGAATGGACGGACTCGAGGAGAAGTCGTTCAACAAGGATTACAACAGAAACCCAGACGAAGACAACAAAGTCAAAGAGCTCACGATAGAAATTGAAAGACTTAAAAGCAGGCTGAAACAACTTGAAGTGGTCGAAGGGGATTTAATGAAGACGGAGGACGAGTACGATCTACTGGAGAAGAAATTCAGAACGGAGCAGGACAAAGCCAATGCTCTTTCAAAGATTCTGGAAGAAATGAAAAGTCAGATCGCCAGGAACAAGGCCATCGAGAAAGGAGAGGTCACAAGTCCCGAGGCTGAGCTGAGAATCCGCTGCAAGTCGGAGGAAGCTAAAACCAGAGAGCTGCAAACTGACGTCCGGGCTTTGAAGGAGAAAATCCACGAGCTGATGAACAAGGAGGACCAGCTCTCTCAGCTGCAGGTGGATTATTCTGTCCTGCAGCAGAGGTTCATGGAGGAGGAAGAGAAGAAGCGGAGCATGAGCTACGATTTTGCAAACCTCGCCAACGAGCTGGAAGCCACGAAGCGTTATAGTCGTGCCTTGAGACCTAGTATGAACGGGAAGAGGATGGTAAATGTCCCGGTGACCTCCACGGCAGTGCAAACAGATGAGATTATTGGCGAACAAGCAGAGGACGACACAGCCGCGGGATTTATCCGTAAATCAGTCCTCGAGGAAAACCACCTTATGAACAACCTCAGACAACAGGGTCTAAAAAAGCCGGCAGTTCTTGAGCGATTCCCTCCAGCGTCCGCAGATCTGACGGACAAAAAATCCTGGATACCGTGGATGAAAAAGAAAGCGGCTATTAGTCTCACTCAGACTCTGACTGACAAGATGAATCGGGCGTCCTTGATCAATCCGCCGGAGACGAGAAGGCCGTGTCAACCATTGCATATTCGAGTTACCCCGGATCACCTGAACAGCACCGCCACCTTGGAGATAACCAGTCCCCGGGCGGAGGATTTCTTCTCCAGCACCACCATCATCCCAACTCTCGGAAACCAGAAACCTCGCATTACAATTGTCCCAAAGACGCCAATGACAATGGCTTCGAAGAGCAAAGACTGCGATCCTTTGGGAGGCTTCGATCGAGCCAAATCTCCCGTCACGATCACGGCCATCTCCAGGGCCAAAAGTCCAGAAAAGTCCAATGCTTGCAGTCCTTTGGAAAGACTTAAATCGCCAGTGTCCTTTATAAGGGTTAACTCCATCCCTGTGGCTGAAACATGTGCTGCACCTGAGCCAAAGGACACTACCGCAAGCCGACCCACGATGATAAAAATGACACCAGACAAGTTACCTTTCAGGAAATACAACGCCAACAGCAACATCATCACCACGGAGGACAACATGATCCACATCCACCTGGGTCCGCAGTATAAGAGGCCTTCGGAGGGATGCAGTAGTTCAGTTTTGACGCTCAGATCTTCAGAAAGCAGTAAGGAAGTGTCAACAGGAACCGTGCTGCGCTCACCACGGCAATCATTGGTCGGGAAGACGATTCAGAGCAAGATGACGAGCAGCATAACGATCACACCAATCTCCTCGACATCCCCCAGACCAGCACCTTCAATGGTGAGACAATTAAGTCAAACTCAAACAAAGTGTTTAGTTCCTGCATGAATCTGAATGTGACTGGATAGCAATAAGGTAAAGGCAGAAATTCAAGGTTCTCAGATCTTGTACTTGAGTAAAAGTAGAAGTACCAGATCTTGTACTGAGTAAAAGTAGAAGTACTCAGATCTTGTACTTGAGTAAAAGTAGAAGTACTCAGATCTTGTACTTGAGTAAAAGTAAAGTCCTCAGATCTTGTACTTGAGTAAAAGTAGAAGTACTCAGATCTTGTACTTGAGTAAAAGTAGAAGTACTCAGATCTTGTTCTTGAGTAAAAGTAGAAGTACTCAGATATTGTACTTGAGTAAAAGTAGAAGTACACAGATCTTGTACTTGAGTAAAAGTAGAAGTACTCTAAAAAATCTACTTTTAAAACCTGGAACAAGGCTCACCAGAGACGATGCTAACACGGGAGCTAACCTTACCTTTTATTTCTGTTCCAAGATCCAAATCTTCTCCTAAAATCGCTTTAATGTTTTTTTTCTTCTTTTCCAGCCCGTTTCAGATGTGCTTTCTCCTCGCAGCGCGGCCACTCGGATCCCGATGTGTATGAAAGGTATGAAACCGAACAGCAAGGCGGTTTTGGGCGTTTCGACGGTGACGAGATTAGAGTCGCGGGCCGAGAGCCAGTCGATGAAAATTGAGCTGAGGAAGTCGACGCTGTGCAGCTCGTCTTCTGCGACAGGGGGCAAAAGCTGAGGGGATTTAAAAAATGCAAAGATAAGATCAAATAAGATAAGATGGACCTTTATTAATCCCCGTGGGAAGTTAAGTGGTTTAAACAGCAACAGGGTAAGAATGAAAAACAGGACAGATTCACACAAGATTAAAGATGAAATTAGATGTGATGCATCGTTTGTTGAATTTGTCTCCAAATCTGCTGCCAGATATAAGTTGCAGACCATAACGCACATGCACAAATGGGACTAGCTTTCCAAACAATACTTCCTTTCACCTCCAGTTTTTCTAATTTCTACTGACTGCATGTCTCAAGTGCATTAACTCCATCTTGGTGATTATCTTTGGCTGAAATGTAGCTTTGAATTTGTTCTACTTTTTATTCCATAGCATGAGTTTATTTCACCACCACTTCTGGAGGTTTCCAGTTACTGTGAATTGTTTGTGAACTGTCGTGATTTGTGAAAAGGCGCCTAAATAAAAACTATTTATCTCTGAAACGTGTGTGTGTGTGTGTGTGTGTGTGTGTGTGTGTGTGTGTGTGTGTGTGTGTGTGTGTGTGTGTGTGTGTGTGTGTGTGTGTGTGTGTGTGTGTGTGTGTGTGTGTGTGTGTGTGTGTGTGGTGTGTGTGTGTGTGTGTGTGTGTGTGTGTGTGTGTGGTGTGTGTGTGTGGTGGTGTGTGTGTGTGTTGTGTGTGTGTGTGTGTGTGTGTGTGGTGTGTGTGTGTGTGTGTGTGTGTGTGTGTGTGTGTGTGTGTGTGTGTGGTGTGTGTGTGTGTGTGTGTGGTGTGTGTGTGTGTGTGTGTGTGTGTTTCCGTAGCTTGTGTGGAAATTAGTGAAGTTAATTAAAGTCAAACAATGTGTAGAGTTTAGCATTAATTCCTGCATACATCTTAATAAATAGGACTGGATGGAAGTAAGGTAAAGGCAGAAATTAAAGGTTCTTTACTCAGGTATTTTTAAACATACTCCACAATAAAAGCTGCGTTACTTTTTCTGTAATAACTCGGATACATGCACATACATTTTCTAAGAAAATGACTTTCAGATCCAGACCTGGAATAAACATGAAACAAAAGAAAATGCCCACGTGTTACTGCAGAACTTAAAAAATGTTCATCTACGGGCAGACAGGAGCAGCTAAAAGCTAAACAGTTAATGTGCCATAATGTTAACTATAGGCAAATAAAAAAGAACTGCCTTGGAGAATCCATGGGAGGCTTAGAGAGCATCTAGCTCCCTCTTGTGGACAAATAAATACTAATGTCAGGAAGTCATACTAATATAATACTGGACTTCAGCACTAATCATTAAACCAGGGTCCTCTGCAGGTTATTATGTTTCTGTAAGAGGAGACCGGGAACAAGGAGAAACGATTTAAATCTCAACTTTAATTATCTCCTAACAGCCAGGAGAATAATGGAAATGCTGCTGATGTGAAGAGAGAGAGAGAGAGAGAGAGAGAGAGAGAGAGAGAGAAGAGAGAGAGAGAGAGAGGAGAGAGAGAGAGAGAGAGAGAGAGAGAGAGAGAGAGAGAGAAGAGAGAGAGAGAGAGAGAGAGAGGAGAGAGAGAGAGAGAGAGAGAGAGATAGAGAGAGAGAGAGAGAAGAGAGAGGAGAGAGAGAGAGAGAGAGAGAGAGAGAGAGAGAGAGAAAGAGAAAGAGAAGAGAAAGAGAAGAGAAAGAGAAAGAGAAAGAGAAAGAGAAAGAGAAAGAAAGAGAAAGAGAAAGAAAAGAAACAGAAACAGTGATTCACAAACAGATGACCTGAGGCTCTGAGGAGAGACATTAGAGAGGATCTTCTGGAACAACTTCTGAGGAGAAGATTATTAAAATCACACCTGAGGATCTTTTACTCTGAGAAACAGTCTGGAAACGAGCTGCGAGAGAAGATCTGGGCTGTTAATTATGAGACAACTGTGGTTAAAGCAGAGGTGGAGAGTACTCAGATCGTGTACTTGAGTAAAAGTAGAAGTACTCAGATCTTGTACTTGAGTAAAATAGAAGTACTCAGATATTGTACTTCAGTAAAAGTAGAAGTACTCACATCTTGTACTTGAGTAAAAGTAGAAGTACTCAGATCGTGTACTTGAGTAAAAGTAGAAGTACTCAGATCTTGTACTTGAGTAAAGTACTCAGATCTTGTACTTGAGTAAAAGTAGAAGTACTCAGATGGTGTACTTGAGTAAAAGTAGAAGTACTCAGATCTTGTACTTCAGTAAAAGTAGAAGTACTCACATCTTGTACTGTACTTGAGTAAAAGTAAAAATACACATGTTAACGTTGCCTTCAAGGAAACACTTCTGTTGTAATTCTCAGGTTCCCTGATGGACGGTAGAGAACGCTGATCTGAGATCTGAGGAAGCTGCAGACGGTGAAGCAGCTGAACGAGGCCTCAGTTTGAATCAAGAGCTTTAAGTCAAGATCAAATCTGTTGTGTGTTTTCTCTAATAATATTATAAAAGGTAGTATCTAGACGTTTTCCAGACTACTCCGGCCCCTTCTTCATCACTTTTCTTCATCATCTCTTCACCAAGTCTCTTGGAAAGTTATGAAATTAAGTTTGAATTTGGATCAAAAATAATGTTTTCCTTTTGCTTTAAATCAAACAGAATCAGTGTACTGTGTCTGATGTCAAACACAACTCTTAAACTGAACGTTGTTTCGTGTGATGATGTATTCCAGGACAGCCGAGTTCATGGAGATTTAGGAATACGCTTTTCTGCTTCCTTTATTAAGGTATTTGAATGTTAAAATACAGCCTGTGCTTTCTTTAAATTGAGTAATTTGGTTCTGAACATGGTTTATAACACACTG